>SZYD01000982.1:0-239920 GCA_009363875.1 Mikania micrantha | reverse complement strand
GATGTCAGCTTAGGTTCCTGTCTTGGTGTGGCGGTGTTTCAGTCAGCGGTTTTGGTGAAGGTTTAACAGTTTGCGGTAGTGAGGTGGCTTTGGTGGTACAGTTGGCGGTAGTGGTGAAGGTTGTGGGTGCGACCGGCTGGCTCTGGTTTGCAAGGTAAGGTAAGGTAAAGGTGATCGGTTTTCCCCAGCCGGCCGACGAGAGAGAGAAAGGGAGGTGCGAGAAATCGCGAAAAGAGAGAGAGAGAGAGAGAGAACACGCGCTTACCGTGTTAGGAGGGGGAGAGGGCGAATCGCCCGGCAGGCGGCGGTGGGTCTGGTGGTGAGTCGCCCGGCAGGCGGCGGGGGGGTGGCGTTGATCGACTTTCAGGCCGGCGAAGTTAACGTTGGGTCTTTTTTTTTTTTTTCTTTTAGCTTTTGCAGTCATTCGGATCTCCTGATTATTGTATTTTTGCGGATCAAATGGGTAATATATATATATATATATATATATATATATATATAGAGAGAGAGAGAGAGAGAGAGAGGAGATTCATAAATTGAAAACCATCTTTAGTTTGCAAAACCATGAAAAAACCCATGTAACATGCGATTTTTTTTTACAGATTTGTAACATCAGTTTGTCAACTTTTATAAAAAAGCGTCAAGCCAATTTAAAAAAAAAATTTGTCACACCATGTAACATATACGTAACACTCTGGGCCTAGTGTTACATATATGTTACATGATTTTTTTCATTGTTTTTATGGTTGTCACAACTCACGCTGGTTTTCACAATATCCTTACCCTATATATATGTGTAAAGTTAAGCTAAAAAGCTACTGGTGAAAAGTCAACCGAATTGTATTCATAATGCAGAGGAAATTGCTGTCAACATATGAAGTTGATTTGGAGAAAGAAAATTTGGTTGATGCTGTGGACGCCTTTCTTGAGTGTCATCCTGAACAAGTTGGTCATTTTGGGTAAGGAAAATATAAACACGATTCTATTTCACTGTATTTTTTACCTAAAATTATTACCTCTTGTAAAACTTGTGTAATCTTTTACAGGACTTGAATAAAGCACTAGGCCTTGCTGTTCACAATATGTTATGTTGTATAACAAGTAAGCATATTTGCTTCTGCCATGAAAATCTGGTTAATTGTGCAGCTTGCCTCTTTGAGCTCCAACTATGTGTAAAGATGCGACAATTTTCGAGTGCCTGCTGCTGAAGATGTGTTGCGGAAATGTAAAAATGTAAAGCTTTATATATGAAAATTCAAGTTTTGACATGTTTTATGTCGTAACCTAGCAAATGAAGCTACGTGTATGTATGTATGTGGCTTTCATATTTATATTTTTGTCTAGAAATTGATCGGATTGGATGGTGTGATAACAGTTTCTGGTCCATAGTTTGCTTACGTTCATGGTAATGCTGGTAACATGAATTATAATTTATGACTGTAACTAAACTTATACCTAATGGTTTACTCCTTGACTTTCAAATGAAAGGTCCTGGGTTTGAATTCTCGTCATGACATTTTATGAGGCAAGATTAGGAGGTTTATCCAATTGTGGTGCTCCTCTCAGGGTGGGTTTGAGTGTATGACTCTTTTAGTCAAATCCAAGAGGACAGTTGAAGTAAGGGTGTTCAATATATCCGAAACTCAAAAAATTCGAAGTCTGAACAAAACTCATCTGAAATCTAATTCGTGTTGGTGGGTTTTTTGGGTCGTAAAATATTATTTAGACTTTGGTTGGGTTTTGGATATGCAACTGGTTTTTTAGGTCGAATAACCTGAATGAACCCCGTTTATTCGGGTTGTTTGGATGTTAGATGTAAACACATACATATTTATTTATATAAAATATATTGTTCAATATTATAATTTTAATTATTAGTTATTATATACACATATGTGACACTTACACACTAATAAGTAACGAGTAAAATGATTATTAAAAATTTTTGACACACTTATTCGGTCACTTAATGTTATAGGAGACCGCTCAAAATTAATAAAATATATTATAATTAAACTTTCTCCGTTTTTAACGAAACTTTAGTCGAAATGTAGAGAAAAATGAGCTGATCCCAACAGTATTTTTATAATTTTATAAAACGTCATATTGTAAAAGTTATAAGAGAAAAACAAAATTTGAGCTAAATTAATTATAATAATAAATATTAAAATATTAAATTTTACATTCAGAATTCACTTTGAAATTTGTACGTACGTGGATGATTCTAACGTAGTATTATGACTCATTCAATAAATAAGTAAACACGTAGAAAACCTATATCTATAAATTCTTTCAGCATCAAGTTTCACTTCGTATATATATTATATCTACAAACTCATCAAATTCTTATACATGAAATCTCACATACAAATATATATATACACACAATTGAGAAAACTATGGATGCTAGGAGATGGTGATCAAATACAGGGTCAAGATTAAGGAGTCAGTTCGTTTAGGTATATCATCTAATTTCTTAGTTAAACTTATAAATTTAACATTTTAATATAAAATTAACTTATAGGGTTAGGGTTAAGCTCCAACCCTATGTATATATTATAAATTTTAGTTTACTTAAAAATAATAATATAATAAAAAAAATAAAAATCATAATAATAATAATATTAATAGATGCAGTAGTTTACTGTGTGACCAAATCTTCCACAGTTGGTGCAATGTCTGCACGGAACATTTGGCAAGTGATGAAACTGGCATGAGTTGCACAGAGGTGCAGTGCCAGTGTATGGCTTCCTGATCTCCAATGGTTGTGGCTGGTTACGCATTGGAGCTTGAGTGGTGGCATCAAAGTTTCTGGCCACCTTTTGTTTCTTAGTCGGACGTTTATCCGACTTCTTGGAAGTTCCAGCCTTGGCTGAGTCAGCCTCCTTCTTGAATGCCCCAGAGGCAACCATCATATCTGTAAGGGATGCTGACAGTGTAACAGCTAACTCCATGGTAGTAGGGTGGGCAGAAATCACATGACCCCAGATGCTGGGCGGTAGTCCCCCGACATACCGTTCAATCCTCTTTTCAATGTTGGCACCACATCCGGTGCCAAAGTAGCTAACTCATGAAATCGTGTGGTGTAGGCCAGATGCCCAGCACCAATCATCTCCAGGTTGAGCAGTTCAGTTTCAACCTTTTTCAGTTCATTCCTTGGGCAAAACTCTGCCCGCAGCATAGCTTTGAAATCATCCCAAGGCATGGCTTGGGCCTCATCCCGACCTCTGATGGCAACCTGAGCGTTCCACCAAGTTAACGCTCGTTTATGAAATGATCCCGCAGCATACTTAACTCTGTTCTGTTCAGGACAGCCACTGATGTCAAGGGTGGTTTCCATCTTCTCGATCCACTGGATCAATCCGACTGCACCCTCACTGCCACTGAAACTGGGTGGCTTGCAGCCTACAAAGTTTTTGTAGCCATAGTCCTGTTGCTGGCGGGTGTTGCCGCTGCCCTCTCCAGATGAGTTGGCAACATTGTTGCTGTTGTTGGTGTTGATGCGGTTCATCATCTCGGGAATCACATCCCTCAGTTGGCTAGTCAAGAGAGTGGCCAATGCCACAGTAGCAGGGTCCAACTGATAAGCCGGTGGTGGTGGAGGAGGAGGAGGTGGAGGTGGAGGAGAGTCAGGTGGTGTCGGTGTAAATGAGTGAGGAGCAGAGCCTTGAGTCAATGGTAATAGAGGTGGTTGTCTTCTTGGCAACATTCTGATCATAACCGAAAGTAATCGGTTAGTGCAGTGATCAGAAGTAGAAGACATATGCAAATAGAATCCTAAGTCACATGATCTCTATATGAGGGTCCCTAGGTTATAGTCTAGGCCAAACCGTTTAAGTAATATGACCTATATTTCTCTATAACCATGGCTCTGATACCAATCTGTCACACCCCAGGCCGGCGGGAATGGATCGGGTTTTCCCGTCGGGCGGAAGGTTCCCGGGGCGCGATATCATGAGTGATAATCAAATGATCAGATGGTTTACATAGCACATGAGATATAAGTGAGAAATGCTAACATGACATGAAATAGAATTACAAAGTTAAATTACATTGTTCCATCATAATTTAACTAACTAAATCTAATCAAAAAGAATCCATGAGTTATTATCTTGTATCTATGCAAGATATACAAAAGTGATTCACTGTTTTGTCATCCCAAAAGTATACAATCAAAAGTAAGCTAGGTCTTCTAAAAGTCCACTAGCTTAGTACTTGCATATATGTATCTACACCTGTTCGTCACCTGAGAAAACATGTATTTAAACAAAGTCAACACTAGGTTGGTGAGTTCATAAGTAAGTTAATGTAAAACCTTGATTCATTCACATGCACATTCACAATGATAAATATGTTACTTGTATGATTGTCTGTTTCACTTGTTCACACAATGGCATCTCAATAGTTATATTTACAAGTATTATATCATCCTAGTAGTGATGCTTATATACAGGGCATATGTAAGGGAACTAAGCCCTAGCAAACATCCCACCACATCCCCACTAGAACTCCACACTACTTGCAATACAACTATTGATTTCCATTCTCCTTTCTCATGTTTGTCTCACTGATTCACCTGTGTTCTCATGAATAGAATAATATGATGAGAGCGTTGTAGTTATCAACCCGAAGTATTGATAACCAATTTGTGTAATAAGGATATTAGATTTAATTAATCTGTTCCTTGTATTATTCTATTTTCTGCGCGTTAACTGTTGTTACACTTTTAAATTATTAAAAGTGTTAGTTAACTGTATGTAATGTATCCTCAAATGCAACGTATAGAGCCCAAAAGGAGTCCATTGTGATCCTCACGTAATCAGATTACAATGCACCCGATTCACCTCTATACCGCCGTGTGAATCCCAATGACCTCATCGAAACTGTTACTAATAATATGACATGAGAGAAAATAAATTCCTCAGTCTACTAGTCCACAGGTAACGATGGATGATGTACATCTGTGTTGTTACTGATCTCAATGTGATTAACAAAGTTGAATAAGAACTTGTCTTATTACGTTATGTAAATCATAATACGAATGATATTGGCATCATGAAGTTACGTTATCATGACATCATTCGTGTGAACCCATATGATCACCATAACATCGTTAAACCGTATTAAGAACAAGTCTTAATACTTTTAAGTCATGCATGGTGGTGAAAGAATCAATGCGATCATACTATCACATAGTATGTTTTTAAGGTATAGATTAAGTGTTATAAGAAATTGACTTATGACACTTGATCCATTATGATGTGGAATGATATTAAGAAGATATTTTATCTTCTAATCATTCATGTGCTGTGAAGTGTCATCATGTTTTACTGTAGTAGTTCTCATTGTTTGTTTGTGTATAAATTGTCTCAATGTTTACTCATGTAGGAATAACCAAGTGTTATAAGATATAATCTTACAACTATGTTATTCTAATGTGTTGATGATTATGAAATTTCATTATCATAATCATCTGAGTTTCCCTGTTATCTCATGATCATACAAGCATGCATACAATGATAATCGATAATAAACAGTTTAATATCATCTAAATCAAAGTATAAATAACATGTTAAGCAAAACTTTTAAATAAATAAAAGTAAACATGTTTCTCAGCCCCGAGAGTATAAAATCAGTACAGATTAAAGAAAAAGGAGCATATGAACTCACCTTGTTGTTGTAGGGTTGACTTAGCTTAACAGAAAGAAGACACGCGCTCTTGATTGTTCTTTGATGTTGATTTCACTATCCTGTATTGTTTACACGATGTTTGACTTATAAGTATCGATTATTGTGATTGTGCGCGTGTATGTGTTAGCCCTAACTTGGCAAACACTCGTAAGTCTCGATAATTGATTCGGCCCTTGTTCATTATTCTCTAACATTTGCTTTCTTGAGCTTACGGTTATTATGTGTTCAAAATTGCACGTTATGCTAAATCCAAGTCATAAAGATGACTTAGGGTTGTCGTTTAAGGTTTGTCTTTGTTATAATTAACCTTGTATGTGTAGAATGATTATTAGAGAGCATAGTCTAATTGTTTTCAAGACTTTACTAGTTAAATTGAAATTCCCTCCATGAGTCAAGAACCCATTGGGCCTATTGAACTTAAAGCGATTAACATATGTCTAAGATAATTATTTGAGCAAATTAGTTGGGCCAAATCATAATTGGGCCTTGGACCGATTACTATGGTGTTGTGTAAATGATAAGGTTGGGCCTTATACTTGTCGTGGGCTGTTGGGCCAATTCAATTGGGCCGAGAATACCCATGTTGGGCCGTAACAGAGAAATGGGCCAAGGGAATAGAGTTGGGCCGGAAGCAAAAGGAGCTGTTGGGCCTGTTTGAGGTTCGGTTGGGATTGGGCCGGTTTCACATGGGCTGGCCAAGAGTTAAGCGGCCGAAGGTGGAGTAACACCCACATAACAGCGAACCTAGTGGGTTCTTCGGCCATAGGTTCGGCTAGAAATAACCATGATAGGTTCGCCTAGCATTCTTGAAGGTTCGTAGTCCATGTGGTTCGGCTGATGTGTCCACGAGGTTCGTGAGTCCCCAAGGTTCGTTGCTATAGAGTTAGGGAGGAGAAGGTTCGGCAGTCTATGGTTCGCAGCCATCTCAGGGTTCGGCCCACCTTACATAGGTTCGTTGCACATGCGAGGGTTCGTGGAAGCACTAGGGTTCGGTGATGGATCCAGGGTTCGGCAGATGATGGTGCTCAGCCCAAGGTTCGTGGCATCTCGTTGATCAGGTATGAGGTTCGTTCTCCATAGAAGGTTCGCCTACCCCACGATGTCCACGAACCCTGTAACATCATCATCCCCGTTCCAGTTGCTGAGTTGACTTGGTTGTTTCCACCATCACACTGGTTCGTTCTAACCCTTATGATGTTCGAATGGCAGTCTAGGGTCGAGTAGAGGTAGGTTTTAAACTGGTTCGAGGGGTGGTCGGCCGAAGGGTGGAAAACCCTACTTTTCTAGGATTTCTTTTGATCATACCTCGAAATTCAGTGGCTTTTTCTTCCGATCTGTTGTACTTTCACGTAGAGGACATCAAGAGCTTCGTTTAGGCGCAAGAATCACTCAAATTGGATAAGAAATGAGGAAGTTATGGGGTTTTTAAGATCTTCAATGGTGGTGGGTGTGGGTTCCGAATTTGAGAGAGAAAGAGAGGTGTAGGTGATGAAAAATGAGAGAAAACTCTCATTTGGAGTTTTTATATTACGTGGGATGTCCAGGTTCATTTCGGTTGCTCGGTTCGTAACTTCGTCGCGTATCCGGAAAATTACGCGTAATTTAATTGTGATAAATAAAAGAAGATTATTTAAATTATTTGATGAGTTTCAAAATTGTAAAATGTTATTTATTTTATTTTATTAAATTATTTCCGTTTCGTGTCGTGTTTTGTTTTCGTTTCGTCGAATCGCGTCACCATCGCGCGTATTCGTTCGAATCGTCATTCGAACGAACACGACAATGGTTTTGCTTTCCGACTTTTGTTTTCTACTTTCCAGTCATCATTTCAGAACGTTAAACTCACAGATATGTTTGTGTGAATCGTCACCCACACAAACACACTGCCAGTTCGTTATTCTGAAACGACACTGTGAATTATGTTTGAATTGTGTTTTCTCCCTGTCGGACTCAACTAAACATCCTGATATCACATTGTTTTCACATTGAAATGTCGGCCATCTGATTCCTGTCATCTATGGATATCAGATCGCAACCGATTTGTTTCTGTTATTCACTTGAACACTGTTGTTTCTCGTGATTTGTTGTGTTAACTGTACTTAAGTTTTCACTTAAATATACACAACTAGTGTTTCAATGAAGTGTAGTTTCTCATCAACTTGTATCTCCTCCAATGGTATGATCAATGTTTCGTCTGGTAAGCACCTTTTGAGATTTGATACATGAAACACATCGTGAGCTCATCAGGGAGTCTGAGTCTGTATGCCACAGGACCTATGCGTTGAGTAATCTCAAACGGTCCGACATACCTAGGTGCTAGCTTGCCCTTAGCCCCAAAACTAACTACGCCTTTCCATGGGGACACTTTCAACATGACCCGGTCACCCACATCGAATTCCAAAGGTTTGCGCCGTTTGTCTGCGTAACTCTTTTGGCGGCTACGTGTTGCTTGTAATCTCTTTTGTATCTGGGCTATCTTATCAGTAGTTTCCTGAATAAGTTCAGGCCCAGTGATTCTGTTGTCTCCCACTTCGGTCCAACAAATTGGAGACCGACATTTTCTACCATAAAGTGCTTCAAATGGAGCACATCCGATGTTGCTGTGGTAGCTATTGTTGTAGGAGAACTCAATGAGTGGTAAGTGCGTGTCCCAACTTCCACCGAAGTCTAGGATGCATGTTCTCTACATATCCTTGAGGGTTTGAATGGTGCGCTCACTTTGTCCATCCGTTTGTGGATGATAATCAGTGCTCAAGTTAACACTTGTCCCTAAGGATTGTTGCAATGATTGCCAGAACCGCGAAGTAAATCGACTGTCCCGGTCTGAAATAATAGACAATGGCACCCCGTGCCTAACTACCATTTCATCAATGTAGAGTCTCGCTAGTTTCTCCATCTTGTACGTCTCTCTGATCGGCAAGAAGTGTGCGGACTTGGTCAATCTATCAATGATGACCCAAATAGAATCATATCCGCTGGAAGTGCGAGGTAGCTTGATAATGAAATCCATAGCTATTTGTTCCCACTTCCATTGTGGTATCTCCGATTGTTCCAGCAAACCCGAAGGTTTCTGGTGTTCTGCTTTGACCTTGGCACATGTAATGCATTTGCCAACGTATGTGGCAACATCTTTCTTCATACCCGGCCACCAATAAAATGACCTCAGATCTTGGTACATCTTATCAGCACCAGGATGAACTGAGTAACGTGACTTGTGTGCCTTGTCAAGAATGAGTGTTCGAAGTTCATCCACTGCTGGAATCCAAACACGATCCAGATAGTAGATAACCCCATCTTGTTTTGTCTTGAACTGTTTCTCGGCTCCACAATCGAGCTCGCGTTTCAGATTGTCTCTTGCCACTGCCTCTTCTTGTGCTTGTAGAATATGATCTCTCAAACTTGTTTGCACAGTCATTCCCATTGCGCGAACGCGTAAGGGTTTGACTCTTTCCTTCCGGCTCAAAGCATCTGCAACAACATTTGCTTTGCCCGGATGGTATTTGATCACGCAATCGTAATAGTTCAGGAGCGCAACCCAACGTCTCTGTCTCATGTTAAGCTCCTTCTGATCAAATATGTGTTGTAAACTCTTGTGATCTGTGAAGATAGTGCATTTGGTACCGTAGAGGTAGTGTCTCCAAATCTTTAATGCAAAGACAACAGCTCCCAGTTCAAGATCGTGTGTCGTATAGTTTTTCTCATGTATCTTCAGCTGTCGGGAGGCATAAGCAATGACTTTGTCTTGTTGCATCAAAACACATCCGAGTCCCTGATGGGAAGCATCACAATATACTACAAAATCATCATTGCCTTCTGGGAGTGTTAAGATTGGAGCATTGCACAATCTTTGTTTCAGTGTCTGGAATGCCTCTTGTTTCTGAGTCCACACAAAAGGTTCAGACTTCTGTGTGAGCTTGGTGAGTGGCAAGGCTAACTTAGAGAAATTCGAAACGAATCTCCTGTAATAACCTGCCAATCCCAAAAATGATCGAATCTCTGTCGGTGTTGTAGGCACATCCCAGTTCTTGATTGCTTCTATCTTGGCAGGATCCACGTGAATACCATTACTGTTAATCACGTGACCCAAGAACTGAACTTCTCTTAACCAAAATTCACACTTGGAGAATTTGGCATAGAGTCGTTCTTTTTTCAGAAGCTCCAAAACTGTCTTGAGGTGTTGCTCATGTTCCTTCTCATTCCTTGAATAAATCAGTATATCATCAATAAAGACAATAACAAACTGATCTAAGTACGGCTTGCACACCCGGTTCATCAAATCCATGAACACAGCCGGTGCGTTCGTCAATCCGAATGGCATCACCATGAACTCATAGTGAACATATCGGGTACGAAAGGCCGTCTTTGGTATGTCCTTCTCTTGAATCCGGAGCTGATGATAGCCTGATCTCAGGTCTATCTTTGAAAAGTAATGTGCTCCCTGTAATTGATCAAACAAATCATCAATCCTCGGTAACGGGTACCGATTCTTGATGGTGAGTTTGTTGAGCTCTCTATAATCAATGCACATCCTGAAAGTCCCATCCTTCTTTTTAACAAAAAGAACCGGAGCTCCCCATGGGGAAAAGCTCGGTCGGATGAATCCTTTATCGAGTAGCTCTTGTAACTGGTTGGACAACTCCTGCATTTCAGATGGTGCAAGTCTATAATGAGACTTAGCCACAGGAGTCGCTCCCAGAATCAAATCGATTCGGAACTGCACCAATCTCTCGGGTGGCAGTCCCGGTAAATCATCCGGAAACACATCTGCAAAGTCTTTCACAACTGGTACATCTTGAATCTTGATCTCCTTCTTGTCTTTCTTAATCACGTGAGCTAGAAATGCGACGTATTGTTTTCGCAAATACTTGCGAGCCTTCATGCATGATATTATCTTGACACTGCGTTTCGCTTGGTCTCCACGAATCTCCAAGACCTCATTGTTCTCCACTGGAATGCGTAATAACTTATCGAAACAGATGAACTCTACTCGGTTAAGAGATAGCCAATCCATTCCGATGATGATGTCGAAACTGCCCAGCTCCATCGGTATCAAATCGATGGAAAACGTGTGATCTCCAAGTGTTAGTGGGCAATTCCTAAATATTGTGTCTACTGTGATTTGTTTGCCGTTTACTATCTCAATAGTATAAGGGGAGTCTAACAATTCCTTATCATAATTAAGATGGCATGCAAAGTCGGATGAGATGAAACTCTGATCCGCACCAGTGTCAAATAATATGGATGCATAGAAGTCAGATAAGAGAAATGTACCCGTGATTACGTTCGGGTCCTGTCGTGCATCAGTAGCTCCTATCTGGAAAGCTCGTCCCCTTGCTGCTTGAGCCCTTGGTTGAGCTTTCTTGGGACAATCCCTAGAAAAGTGTCCTGGTTCCCCACAAGTGAAGCAGGACCTGTTATCAGCAGCGGTAGTAGTAGCTGCATTGTGGTTCTTGTTCTGAGCTCTCGGGCTCCTGCATTAGTTTACTATGTGACCAAATCTTCCACAGTTGGTGCAATGTCTGCACGGAACATTTGGCAAGTGATGAAACTGGCATGAGTTGCACAGAGGTGCAGTGCCAGTGTATGGCTTCCTGATCTCCAATGGTTGTGGCTGGTTGCGCATTGGAGCTTGAGTAGTGGCAGCAAAGTTTCTGGCCACCTTTTGTTTCTTAGTCGGACGTTTATCCGACTTCTTGGAAGTTCCAGCCTTGGCTGAGTCAGCCTCCTTCTTGAATGCCCCAAACTGAGATAAGTGCCTATCAAAGGAATAGGTAGAGTAGAATACTTGAAATGCTAAGAATGATTATTATGATGAATTATGATGATTGCTTATAAGCTTAATTATGATGAATTATTTTAAGATCTTGTCAAATATCATATTTTGTAGACAATGTCTCGAAACCAAAATTCTGGCGGACCGTCTACAAACACTCGTGGGAAAAAGAGAGCGCACACGGATGCTAATGAACCTGTGATTCGAAAAGCTGAACTTCAGGAAATAATAGCAAAAGAAATTAAAGACGCAATACCTACGATTATTGCGGCTATGAAAGAAAATGAAAATTCGAATCCAGAAAATACAGTAACGAAAGCAAAAGAGGTGTCTGGTTCGAACAACGAGAATATAGAAGCTTCTAGTGCAAAACGATTTAGAACTGAAGGATGTTCATTCAAAACATTCCAATCTTGTAAACCTCCTGAGTTCACATGAACAGAAGGAGCCGTGGTAGCATTAAGATGGCTCGAAAAGATTGAAGCGGTACTTGCTATCAACAAATGTGCCGAAGAAGATATGGTTTTGTATGCTTCAAATTCCTTTAAAGACGGAGCATTGGAGTGGTGGAACTCCATTATTCAAACCAAAGGCAGAACTAATGCGTATGCTATGACTTGGGAAAGTTTTCGGGATCTCGTAACTCGAAAGTTTTGCCCAATGAATGAGAGAACAAATCGAGAGAAAATTCCTAACTCACCGCATGGTCGGTGCTGGGCATCGTGAGTATACTTCCAAGTACTTTGAGTATGCTCGATTGGTGCCCCATCTTGTGACATCGGAATCAAACCTTATCAGTCGTTATATCTGGGGACTGGTAAGCGAAATACGTGACATGGTTAAGGCTGCTATGCCTCAGACCATTGATTCAGCTGTTGAACTGGCAGGGTTGCTTATAGATGGAATGATAAGAACCCAAGAAGAGAAGAAAAGACAAGAAGCAATCCAAAAGGTTGATCAAAGTTCAAAGAGGCTTGCAGGAAAATTTGTGAAGAAAGAAGGAGGTAGTGGTACATTCCCACAATGTAAAACGTGTGGGAGAAAGCATCTGGGAAGGTGTAATAAGGCAAAGTATTGTAGTCACTGTAAAATTATGGGTCATTCTTTGGAAGAATGCAGAAGGAAAGTGATGGTGACGTGTTTTAACTGCAACGAACCAGGACACTACTGAAATGAGTGTCCTAAATTGAATAAAGTAAGCGGGACTAGCGGGGCTGGTGGTTTAGGAGCAAAAGCTGATACAAATACAAAGAAGACGACTCGAGCTTTTGTTCTTAATGCCAAGGAAGCTGCAGACATGCCGGATGTCATTACCGGTACGTTTCTTATCAATAATGTTTATGCTAAGGTTTTGTTTGATTCGGGAGCAAATCAAAGCTTTATTGATTATGAATTTTGTAAGCTTCTAAATGAACCACTAGTGAAATTAGATAAGCCTTATCTGGTAGAAACCGCTAATGGTGATGTAGTCAAAGTAAATGAAGCATTAGTAAATGGTAAGATCACACTCTTTAAGCACAACATACCTGTGAAATTCTTACCAATGAAGTTGGCCGGTTTTGATGTTGTAATCAGGATGGATTGGTTAGCTACAAACCAAGCTTTTATCCTATGCGACGCCAAATCCATTGAAGTTCGTGTTCCAACGGGAGGAAAATTGATCATCAAAGGCGATAAGCCAACAAACCATGTTGGAATTATTTTTATAATCAAAGCTACTAAGTATCTAAAAAAAGGCTATTTAGCTTATCTAGTCTCAGTCACAACTAAAGATCAAGAAAAGAAGAAACTGAAAGACGTACCTGTTATAGCTGATTTTCCCGACGTGTTTCCAGATGAATTGCCTGGTTTACCACCAGAACGTGAAGTAGAATTCAATATCAATCTGGTACCAGGTACGGCTCCAATTGCTAAATCTCCTTATAGATTGGCACCGACTGAGATGAAAGAACTCAAGAAACAATTAGACGAGCTATTGGAAAAAGGTTTTATTCGTCCTAGCTCATCACCTTGGGGAGCTCCAATTCTTTTCGTCAAGAAGAAAGATGGGTCAATGCGGATGTGCATTGACTATAGGGAGCTAAATAAGGTGACTATTAAGAACAAGTATCCACTCCCACGAATTGATGATTTATTTGATCAACTTCAAGGAGCTTGTCATTTTTTTAAAATTGATCTTCGATCAGGATATCATCAACTGAAGGTCCAAGAAGAGGACATTCCTAAAACTGCTTCCGTACAAGGTATGGGCATTATGAGTTCACTGTTATGCCATTTGGACTTACTAATGCTCCAGCTGCCTTTATGGACAGATGAACCGGACATGCAAACCTTATCTGGATAAATTCATCATTGTGTTCATTGATGATATTCTTATTTATTCAAAAACACCCGAGGATCATGCTATACATCTTAGAACCCTACTTGAATTACTAAAACATGAGAAATTGTATGCTAAATTCTCCAAATGTGAGTTCTGGCTCACTGAAGTTCAATTTCTGGGGCATGTTATTAATGCTCAAGGTATTCAAGTAGATCCATCCAAGATAAATGCTATTACCAAATGGGAGAACCCCAAGTCACCAACGGAAGTACGAAGTTTCTTAGGCTTGGCGGGTTATTATCGCCGATTTATTCAGAATTTCTCCCGAATAGCCGTTCCTCTCACCTCATTGACTCGAAAAACTGAAAAGTTTGAATGGGGTCCCAAGCAAATTGAGGCCTTTCAAATTCTTAAAGATAAGTTGACTCACGCTCCAATCCTAGCATTACCTGAAGGTGTTGAAGACTTTGTTGTCTATTGTGATGCTTCTCATACAGGATTAGGATGCGTATTGATGCAACGAAACAAAGTTATTGCTTATGCGTCACGCCGGTTGAAAACTCATGAGAAGAACTATGTGACTCATGATCTGGAATTAGGCGCCATAATCTTTGCACTAAAATTATGGAGACACTATCTGTACGGAGTTCATTTCACAGTTTATACTGATCACAAGAGTTTAAAGTATATCTTTGGTCAGAAAGAACCGAATATGCAACAACGAAGATGGATGGAAACATTGAATGACTATGACTGTGAAATTATCTATCATGAAGGAAAGGCAAATGTGGTTGCAGATGCCTTAAGTCGAAAGGAGATAGAGAAACCAAGAAGAGTATGTGCTTTACGACTAGAACTTCAAGTCGATTTGTTTAATCAAATCAAAGAAATGCAGAAACAAGCCCAAGAAGATGAAAACAAGGAACAAGAAGGAATGAAAGGCATGACTGAACAACTGGTCAAAGGAAACGATGAAATTCTTCGTATGAATACAAGAATCTGGGTGCCAGTCACTGGCGGCTTAAGAGAAAGAATATTGGAAGAAGCGCATAAATCTAAATACATGATGCACCCAGGAAGCGATAAAATGTATAAGAATCTAAAAGAGAATTATTGGTGGATTGACATGAAGAAAAGATATTGCCGCATATGTTGCAAAATGCTTGACTTGTTCTCAAGTTAAAGCTGAACACCAGAAACCTTCTGGTATGTTGCAACAGCTGGAATTGCCTGTTTGGAAATGGGAAATGATAACCATGGACTTTATAACTAAACTTCCCAGAACCAGTCGTGGGAATGATACGATTTGGGTTATCGTTGATAGACTGACAAAGTTTGCTCATTTCCTAGCAATGAAAGAAACTTACTCAATGGATAGGCTAGCACAGTTATACGTAAATGAGATTGTATCTCTACACGGTGTGCCATTATCCATTGTGTCAGATAGGGATAGTCGTTTTACATCTCGATTCTGGCAAAGTTTTCAAAAAGCTCTCGGAACACGTTTGAATTTCAGCACTGCTTATCATCCACAAACTGATGGGCAGAGTGAAAGAACCATCCAAACATTGAAAGATATGCTCCGAGCTTGTGTAATAGACTTTGAAGGAAGTTGGGATAATCATTTACCTCTGATGGAATTCTCTTACAATAATAGTTATCACTCAAGTATTCAGACTGCACCGTTTGAAGCTCTTTACGGAAGGAAGTGTCGAACACCAGTTTGTTGGTCTGAAAGTGGTGAAAATCAGTTGTCTGGTCCAGAAATAGTACAAGAAACAACTGACAAAGTCTTTCAAATTAGAGAAAGATTGAAAGCGGCTAGAGATCGACAAAAGAGCTATGCAGACCGAAGAAGAAAGCCGTTAGAATTCAATGTTGGTGATAAAGTGCTACTCAAAGTTTCACCATGGAAAGGAGTAGTACGATTTGGTAAAAAGGGAAAGTTGAGTCCACGTTATATCGTACCTTTTAAAATTCTTAAACGAATCGGACCAGTGACTTATCAACTCGAACTACCGGTAGAAATGACCGGAGTACACGATGTGTTTCACGTTTCTAATCTTCGAAAATGTTTGGCCGATGAATCCTTATTAATGCCTCTTCAAGATGTTGAAGTGAACGAAAAATTAAAATTTATCGAACAACCGATTCAAATCAAAGACCGTCGGAAAAAGAGACTCAAGCGTAAAAAGTTAGTATTAGTTAAAGTTAAGTGGAACTCCAGACGTGGTCCTGAATACACATGGGAACTGGAGTCAGAGATGAGAAAGAAATACCCGCACCTATTTCAATAATCTCGAGGACGAGATTTAAATAAAGGTGGGGAGAATGTAACACAACATATTTATTTATATAAAAGATATTGTTCAATATTATAATTTTAATTATCTAGTTATTATATACACATATGTGACACTTACACACTAATAAGTAACGAGTAAAATGATTAGTAAAAATTTTTGACACACTTATTCGGTCACTTAATTTTATAGGAGACCGCTCAGAATTAATAAAATATATTATAATTAAACTTTCTCCGTTTTTAACGAAACTTTAGTCGAAATATAGAGAAAAATGAGCTGATCCCAACAGTATTTTTATAATTTTATAAAACGTCATATTTTAAAAGTTATAAGAGAAAAACAAAATTTGAGCTAAATTAATTATAATAATAAAATATTAAAATATTAAAAATTTACATTCAGAATTCAATTTGAAATTTGTACGTACGTGGATGATTCTAACGTAGTATTATATGACTCATTCAATAAATAAGTAAACACGTAGAAAACCTATATCTATAAATTCTTTCAGCATCAAGTTTCACTTCGTATATATATTATATCTACAAACTCATCAAATTCTTATACATGAAATCTCACATACAAATATATATATACACACAATTGAGAAAGATATAGAAGCTATGGATGCTAGGAGATGCTGATCAAAATACATGGTCAAGATTAAGGAGTCAGTTCGTTTAGGTATACCATCTAATATCTTAGTTAAACTTATAAATTTAATATTTTAATATAAAATTAACTTATAGGGTTAGGGTTAAGCTCCAACCCTATGTATATATTATAAATTTTAGTTTACTTAAAAATAATAATATAATAAAAAAATAAAAATCATAATAATAATAATATAAATAATAATAATAAATAAATAAATCTTACTTGCAGAATAATTTTAAGAATAAATTAAGCAGAAACGACGTCCAAATTTATATCAAGAAGTTTAAGCTGTCACTCAGCCAACCAAAAATTCAGGTGAATACATCTAACTTGTTTTTAAATTTATAAATGAATTTTTATGAGCATGGTATGTTTAACTTTGACGCATAAAGGGATACTATTAGACCAGCATTTAGGCCATTAGTATATGTACGATTTGCAAATTGTATCCGCTATGGGTGAAATTCCCATGCGTGGCTGGTAACGTGGGCTGGAAGGTTATACGTAAGACGCACTCCGCAGGCAACCTAACCAGTGACGGGCTGTGGGCTGGAGGGAACAATTGTAAGACGCACTCCGCTGTTGTTCCTAACTAGTGACAGTACAAGCCAGGGTATGCAGTGGTTGTATCGATCAGTGAAATAACCTGCTAAATGTGTAGTATGGCCATTATTAATTATGGTTAAAGGACCGAACATGCTATGCTTACATATCGAGTCTGTTATTTGTATTCACCAACATTATGTTGACGTTTTATTTTTAAAACTTTTCAGGTAATAATGAATGACAAATCAGAATCAAGATTAGAGGTTTAGGGCCTATGACGCCTTAAATAAATATCTTGTGGCAAAACCAAGGAGCGATTGGAGTTATACCTCCAAGTCCAGTGTAAACCGGAATATGAAAATATATGTTTGTAAAAAAACTCGGTTTAAAATAAAATAAAATGAGATATTCATATCTATGCATATGAAATTTTATTAAATCCTGAAAAGTTATTTATAAACGATGAAAATGTGGTTTTTTTCATACCTATGCGTATGAATTATTTGTAAATTATGAAAACGGAATTCACATCCATGTATGTGAATTAATTATAAAATTATGAATTTATGAAACAATGCTTCCGCTGAAACATATTAAAATAAATAATAAACTCTGACCGAGACTGTATTATCCATGAAACCAATCGAGTCGCAGCGCCCGGGTCGCAGAGAGCCCGGGGTGTGACATAAGAGTCACTGTTTTTCAGGTCGGATAATATACTTTGAGTTTTGGATAGATCAAAAAATTTTCAAACCCGAATAACTCGTTATCCGACCCGACAAACACCTTTAGAGGTACGCAAATCGGTTTTTTTTGGAACCGGTTCCGATTCTAATCGGTTCCTGTTCCGGTCAACAAAGTCAATACCCTGTTCCAGTTCCGATTTTTAACCGGTTCTGGTTTTAATTTGTCTAAAAAATCAGACTCGTTTGTACCCATCGGTTCGGGTATGACCGGGTCCGGTTCCGTTTTTTTGCCCACCTCTAAAGTCTAAACACCTTTAAGTTGATGTCTTATCCTGAATGTCGTCGTACTAAACCGTTCAAAGAAAAAATGAAATAAAATTTACGCATAGTATCGTTCCAACTCGCGTGCCATTTAAACCATGAATGAAATTTAGGCGTTATGGTATGATGAACTGATGAAGCACGAAAACATATAGTAAAAGTGTAAAACACTAACACTCTCGTAATCAATCTCAGTGATAGAGATATTAAAAGTTTTGTTACTTGTTTATTATTTACTAACTAGTAGAGTGACTCGCGCTTTGCGGCGGGATGATACGATTAAAACTTGTGCATTAATGTGTGGTGCAAACGAACTTTGTCACACACATTGCATTAGTGACATTATTGTGATCGAAACCTAGAGTTCCATTGTACATACAATAATCACAAAATTTTATTATATTTGATGTGAGTTGTTTCCGAAAAAAGTTTACGTCATAACGTGTGTAAGCTCGAATTTAAACGAACACGTAAAACCAAGCAAGCAAGAAATTTGTTTCTTTAAGTTAACGAACGAAAGAGGTAAATTCAAAAAAAACACAAAAAAAGTCAAAATAACATTTTAGAAAGTTTTTTATAAGGTTAAATATGAAAATTATAAACCCGGGAAGCAAGATACAATTAATTGATCATTGAACACAAATTTCAATTAATTTCTTTTAATTTGCATTTGGAATCCGTTTGCAAAAAAAAAAAGAAAAAAAAGGCACTTCCAAGATTCGAACCTGGATTAGGAGTACCAAAGTCATAGCCCCAACCAGTAGACCACATGCGCATATGTTTCTTCTTTCCCATTTAATATATATGTTTAGAAGTTGCCGGTGGGTCTCCACTTCTAAATAAGGGATATAACAATGTATAGATGAGGTGGTTTTTGATTTGTAAATGTAATTAAATAAATAGTTAAAACAAATCGGATGGCATCAGATCAAACCATACACTCTTTTTTGTTTTATTGATTTAATAATTAGTTAATTGGTAAGTAATTCATGTTTTGTAATTCTTTTACCTCAAGATTTGTATTTTTGATTTTCTTATTACACCCACTTGTATTAATTTGTTTTCATATAAAATTTAATGTTTTCCTCCTTTCAACTGTCCCTTTTCTTTTCTATATTTCATTTTACATATAAATTTTTGTTTATCATATTTAATTCTCTCATTTTCGTAGCTAAGTTTGATTATATTTGTTATATATCAAATCAACTTATTTGTCTATTGCTCAAATCATAAGTTTGTATCCTAAATTAGCACTCTTAAACAATTTATGACCAAGGTATAAAAACTAAAAATTTAGTAATCAACTTTAGTGTTTAAAATAGAAGAACTAAAAGTTTAAGGTTCCTCCCACCGTTGTTAACTCCATAGATTCGGCAAGCCGCTGACGAATACTAGCTGATGTGTGTCACAATTTTGCATTAGTGTCTTTAAAAAAAATCATAGTGAATGAGTATCACTTTAGGCCTTCTACAATTTCACAAAAATTAATCTTGAATTGGAAGAAAGGGAATCATAGAAAATTTTTTTATAACCATGTGAACTCACTTACATGGTAAACCCCTGGTTCCTAGTAAAGCGTGACCCAAGCAACCAGGTCAGTGGTTTCCAAAGAAAATTGTTTTAAGTAAAGATTGAACTTTAGACCTTTACGTTGTCTTTCCTTCATTTTAACTATTACACCATTAAAAAAACAATGATGGTTTAAAATCATAAAATTAAAAAATAGTTATCGTGTGACCAAAATATGTCAAAATCATACGAGTGAGAGATAATGAGAGGATGGGTGAGGTAATGATTCGTGGCAAAAGGAAATATTGATCAGTTTAAAAAAATGTTACTCTTTTATTTTATTTTTTTTTGATGAAGTTTATATAGCTTAAAAAAAGTTATAATGGATTAGATCAAAATTTAAATATTGAAGACTTCAAATTAGAGATGCGCAAAAAAACCGGTTCCTAACCCGAACCCGATTTTCAACCCGGAACCGGACCCGGTTCCAACCCGGAACCGGACCCGGTTCCAACCCGGTCTACCCCCAACCCGGTTCCAACCCGGTAGAACCCACCGGTTCCCATTTTGAATTTCTCCACCGGTTCCAAACCGGGTTCAACCCGAACCGGTTCCAACCCGGTAGCTCCAACCCGGTTTTGACCGTTTGAACCATAAAGTCGAGTTCTAGCCGTTGAACTAGCCGTTTGGACCGATTTTTAGCCGTTTTTTTGATTTTTTTGGTCCAAAACTTAGTATAAATTGTTGTGGCTTGGTTTAGTTTGATTCCACACTTGAAAAAGAACATTCTAAGCCAATAACGCTCTCGTTTCGTATACCCGACTGCTTTACTCTCTTTGTTTCGCGATACATTTTTATTACAAGCGTATTTTAAACCGCTTGTTAACGCAATGGCTCAATCTACATCTTCTGTCGGTCAAGGTTCTAACACCGAAGTTTCAGTTGTCCGTGTTCTTACGCATAGTAGGAACATGGAAATATGGTGTAACTGGGATTTAGTTGAGACGAGTGATGGGTCTCAAAAGGTTCGTTGCAAGTATTGTGGTATGCTTCTTGCAAAAGAATCAAACACGAGTTTGAAGAAACATATTACCAAACCATTTTGCAAGGCGTTGAAGAATGATCCAGAAAGTCAACAAAAACAAATCAGTAATGATGGTGGAATTTTTCACTACAACGTAGACGAGGCTCGTGATAGAATGGCGAAGTTCGTGATTCAAGAGGCGTTGCCGTTTGGACATTTCGACAACCCTCGTTTAACAAACATGATTCGAGATACGCTTCAACCTCGTTATAATCATGTAAGTCGAAGGACGCTAAGGCGTCATTGTTTAAAAATGTGGAACAACGCAAAAAAAGATTTGATCTTATTTTTTGAAAAACTAAACACTGGTGTAAACTTAACTACAGACGTTTGGTCTGCACCACATGGTTTACCGGAATCGTATATTTGCGTCACCGCCCATTGGGTGGATCCCGGTTCGTGGCAAATGATGAAACGTACGATTGCGTTTGAACTTTTCTCGTATCCACATACGGCTGAATATTTGTTTCAACTATTAGATTTTGTAATAACACAATTTAATTTGGAAAAGAAACTATTTTCAATAGCATTTGATAATGCTTCAAACAACACTGCTGCAGTGGAAAAATTAAAATTAAAATACACACCATTTTGCAACGGTATATTTTTCCACACTCGATGTGTAGCACATATTATTAACTTAGCGGTGCAAGACGGTCTTTCTTTACCGAATCTTGAAACTTTCAAATATGGTTTTAGAAATATGATACATGATGTTTTTAAAAAAAGTAGAAAAACATTTACTGATTACAAAAAATTGTGTAAAGATACGAACAGACCTTGTTATGGTCCTAATTGGGATGTACCTACTCGGTGGAACTCCACTTTTAAAATGTTTGAAAGTGTTTTAAAACAAAGAGCAACTTTACAAACATTTCATACGAGTCTTTGTGAAGGTGGTTACGCCGAATCTGCGTTTTCGGACTTGTGTTGGGAGAATATTCAAGATTTAACTGATTTTCTTGAAGCTTTTAAAACCGCCACTACAAAATTATCAGGGGTTTATTATCCTACTAGTCCATTGGTGTTACCAGAATTGTATTTGATGACGTCAAATTTAAAAAATTTTGAAATGAAAAACCAAATGTTTGAAGAAATGATAAGTCCAATGAAAGTCAAATTAAAGAAATATTTTAAAGATTTACCACCCGTGTTTACTTGTGCCGCTGCTTTAAACCCAATTTTGAATGTTACGGGGGTTGAATGTTTGATAGACGAAATAAATGATAATTTGGATATTCATGAAGAAGATCCAAATTTTTCAAATGATGCAAAAAAAAGTTTTCAAAAAAGTTTACAAAGTATGTATGAATTTTATTTAAATAAATATGGTCCTAATATAAACATACGTACGAGCACGAGCGCATCAAGCTCGAGTAGTAGACCTCATAATCCGCTTCTTAGTTTATTTAATACCGTTCGTAATGAAACGACAAAACGACAAAGGGGTAACACCCCTTCAAGTGAGCTCGGAAGGTATAGTGGAACAGATTTTGTTTCCACTTTTCAATCCCAGGATTATCACAATTTAGACCTTTTGTCATGGTGGAAAGGAAAAGAATCCGATTATCCGATTCTATCCACTATGGCACGTGATTTACTAACCGTCCAAGCTTCTACGGTAGCTTCGGAATCTGCGTTTTCTCTTAGTGGCAGGGTATTATTTTTACAAAGAACAAGACTTACTCCGGAATCAGTAGAGATGTGTATTTGCTTAAAGGATCACTTGGACGCGATCGATCGAATTCAAAACATAACAAACCTCGAAGATGAAATCGAACTTGAAACAAGGGTACACGAAGAGGAGGTGGATGAAGGATTATCTCCCGACATATCCGATGAAGAACTTGCACAAGAAGCTCGTGCTCGTAAACGTACGCAAACGCAAGCGGGAACAAGCACGGAATAAAACGCATGTTCTCAAGTTATTGTATTTGTATTTATATTTTTAAGTTATGTATGTTTTTTTTAAATAATTAAAAGAGAAATAAATGTTAAATACAATTTTTATTTTTATGTTATGTATGTAATTTATTGTAAAATTACTAGAAATAATAATGAATTTTTTTAATATCATTATTTTTTTTATACATGTTCTTAAATCAAGTATTTTTTTTATTATTTATGTATGTCTTTTTTTTTAAATAATTGAAATATAAATAAATGTATTAAAAGTTATTTTTATTTTTAAGTTATGTATGTAATTTATTGTAAATTATTAGAAATAATAATGTATGTTTTTAATATTATTTTCTTTTTATTTATGTATTCACATTTATAAAAAAAAATAATAATAAATTAAACCGAACCCGGTTTGAACCCGGTAGGTGTACTCGGTTCTGGACCCGACCCGACCCTACCCGGTTCTACCGGTTTTAGATCTACAAATGTGAAACCGGTTCCAAACCGGTTCGGGTTCACCTCAAAACCGGTTTCACCGGACCCGGTCCAAAATTGAACCCGATTTGAACCCGGTTTGGCCATATCTACTTCAAATGTCTAGTTTTGAAAATAAGAAACGGGCTTCAACAGCGGCCCACTGATTGAAAGTCCATATTTATGAACACCTCGGATGCTAGGGTTTCTTCTTCTGCTGTTGCAATAAGTTGAGACACACAAACCCTAGTTTCTCCGCACATTCATCGCAAAGCAGCAATCAATCATGGTAAGCTATCTTCATCCTCAAATCAATTTCCCGTTTTTCCGCTAAAATCTTTCGAAATAATATTCCAATTTATCAATTTTGTGATGTTTCAGATCATCCCTGAGAAGAATCGTAGGGCTATCTCCAAGTACCTCTTTCAAGGTCTCAGTTTCTCCATTGACGAACATTTATATGCATATCGTGCTGTTAATGATGATTAATTGGTTAGTATTGTTGTACAGAGGGTGTTTGCTTTGCTAAAAAGGATTACAATTTGGCGAAGCATCCAGAAATCGATGTACCGAATCTGCAGGTGATTAAGCTTATGCAGAGCTTCAAATCAAAGGAATACGTGAAGGAGACGTTTGCTTGGATGCATTACTACTGGTATCTGACGAACGATGGGATCGAGTTCCTTAGAACTTACTTGAATCTTCCTTCTGACATTGTTCCTGCTACTTTGAAGAAATCAGCTAAGCCTCTTGGACGTCCCACCGGAGGACCTCCCGGCGACCGTCCTCGGTAATAATCGTCTGAATAAGTTTAATTGTATGATTTTGGTAGGGTTTTAATTGTGTATTCGAATCTGTGGTGTTGATTAAGCTTTATATTTGTGATGTAATTTTAGCGGTCCGCCTAGATTTGAAGGAGATAGACCGAGATTTGGTGACCGCGATGGTTATCGCGGTGGTCCGATTGGTGGTGATAAGGGCGGAGCTCCGGCTGATTACCAGCCTGCTTTTAACAGGGTAAGGTGTCTTCGTTTGTGTTCTTGATGTTTTAGTTATATTATTTGGTAGTTTTTATTTTAGTATGAGTTGCATTTGAGTCTTTCTTATTGCTGGCAAAATAAGCGGGTTGGATAAAGGTTTAAAAAGGGTGTGGCAAGGATGAGTTTTAAGCAAAAACAATTATCGTTTAAATGTGTTGTTTTAGAAAACATCAATCTTGTTCAAGTTAAAATGAATTGTAACTAAACAAATAGTTAATTTAAATAGTTGTCAACGATTCTCTCGTCGTATATATTATTGTTAATTCATATCCGTTTGAATCTATTATAGTCACATAGTTTTTAAGTTATCTATTTTGACCCGTATTGTGTTAAGTGTTACCCATCTCAACCCATTATATGTCATAGTGTTATTTATTTCAACCCAAAATACAATAATTGTTTACCAAAATCTATCCATTTATCTTGTTATGTGTCAAGATTGTCAAGTTTAGTCTTTCTTATAACATGTTAAACATTAATATTTTTTGAACAAGCCCTGTCTACTACTTCTCATGAGAGAACAAACCCACCTCTTAGGCTATGCCTATTGGGAAAGCGCCTGCTTCTGGCTCAAACCCAATAGGAGAAGTAAATGAGGTATCGTTAGGTTAGAAACCCTTTAGTTTAAACATTAATGAGTAATATATATTGAATTTTTGTTTTTAAGCCTAATCTTGTTTTTGTTATTTTTTGTCCATTATCTTTAAATCTTATTCAAACTCTAAAGTACCTTTGTTCATCTTGTTTTTTTTTGCATCATTCATTTGCATGATATCATGCAATTTGTGTGTTTTTCTATAGTTGCAGACTATTTTTTTTTTGCACACTTTTTTTAACATTGTGATTTGCTGCAGGGTAGTGCTGGTGGAAGGCCTAGCTTTGGTCGTGGAGGGGGCGGTGCACCACCAAGCTCAAGCTTTTCTTAAACTTTATGATCCTGTTGTTTTTTGCTGGTTGAATTTGAAAATGTGACTTATGCTACTGTTTGAGTTGGGTAATGTAGTAATTTTGATTTTGTTTTTTGTTGATTTCTTTTGAATTACTTCATCTTAAATCATGGATTTTGATCCTTAAAAGTGTTCTCATAGCTCTAAAAGTATTGTTTGAGCTTAGACTCTTGGTTCATTAATGTACTTGCATCAATTGTTAAGTTATCCAGTAGAAAATGGCATCTTGTAGAATAATTAGTGGTTTATCTCATGTGTTGTGGTTATGGCTGGCAAAATGGACGGGTTGGGTCGGGTTGGATAACGTGTCAGAATATGTTCGGGTCAGGATGGGTGCGGGTCGGAACGGGTTTTAAGCAAAATTAGTTCGGGTCTAAATTGATTGTTTTTAAAAAACATAAATTTAACTTAAGATGTGTTACAAATAAACAAATGATCCATTTGGATAATTTTTAGTAATTTTTTCATCAAATATGTTATTAATTATTCTTAAATGTTTGAATCCATTGCATTGACATACTTTTTTGGTTACATGTCTTGACCCGTATTGTGTTTAAGTGTTACCCATTTCAACCTATTCAATATTATGATGTTACTCATTTAACCTATTATACTATAATTGTTTGTCCAAATCAACCCGTTTTTTTTACATGGGTAAAACTTATCACCTCTAGTTATGGTAGTATCTTTAACATTATAGAAACATAATCTCGAATATGAATAACATAAATTATATAAAACTTGTCACTTTATTGTAAAACCTCAAAATGTTTTAGATAACAGTAGTATTTTAAATAAGCATTCTAAAAAACTTGTCATACAATCCTATCTAATTTAAAAGTCTGCCAAACAGAAAGGTTGATTACTATTTAAATGATATGGTCACTCAATTACAGTTAAAGCCTAGTGTGCATAAAATAACCCTTAAACCAGTTTTTCTAATCAGTTTTTGTGTTCGGTGTTAAACCAACAATTAGAAACCACTTTCTGAGTTTTGGGGTAAACCAGTTAAAGCAAAACCGGTTCCAAGAACCGGTTAATTAGTTTTTTTTTCCTTTTCAGAAAGTAAGTCAAAAAAATTTCCTTTTTATACTATATCTTTTTATTTTTTACGAAAAATAACTAGCATGTAGACACATAAATTATAAATATCAATCTCAAAAAATGTTAAAAGTTCATATACAATAAAACTACTAAAATAAATTATTATTATTAGAGATTAATGAAAAACAAGAACAATAATTCAAAAAATTTAGATTTATCGTTTAGTTATACTATTTGAGTAAACAAATATATGATTTTAGATAAACAAATCAAGCATGAGCTGATTTTATGATCTTAAATAAACTAATTTCTTTCTCATATATTTACACAACTCAACCTAATCCAACATATCATATTCATTAGCAAACCAACAGAAACTATTTTTTATTATATAAGTTTAATTTATAATTATCTTTATAGTATTAACATTTTTATTTATTAAAAAAACTAATTATCTAAAATGTAAAACTAGAAAAATAAAACCAGTCATACCTGTAATACGTTTTTTTAAATAGCTCTGTCTTTTTAAAAAATTTATACTGGAATACTAAAAAAATTGTGTTTACATTTTTGTAAAAGAAGTTTAAAATTAAAAGTTATAAAAGAAAAATATAATTTTGGTTTTAAATTCAACCAAGGTTGTTTGGACAACGTGTTGTTAGAAAATCATTTTTTTAATATTTTTATTATTCATGTGACAATCTAACGGGTAATGGGTTGACAATGAGAGTAATCTAGGAATCAAATACTTGACCCATATGTTTTGGGTTGGGTTGGGTTGGATTGAGTTATTTGACTTTGATGATTATTTACGTCTACACGCTCTGTTATTAAGTTTACTTAACGGGATAAACGAAGTGAAATGGAATGAAAATGAAAATACATTGGTTTCATTTAACAAAATAAAGGAAATAAAATAAAACATGTTGTATTCTTAACTTTAACTTAAAGCGGGAAATTAAAGAAAATAAAATGAAAACTAAGCAAAATTACAAAATTATTTAGTTTTTTTTTTTTTTTTGATTTTTTTTGAACAACAAATTTTTTTCAACTTTGTCTGCTATGGGACTAAAACCCTCAAATATTTTAGGGACGAAACACGTTAACACGTATTGGTACAATTATAACACGCACCTTAACAACCTATTTTTGATTTGTTGATGCTCCCACATCTATAGCATGAGTAGTTAAAACAAGTGAATGATTTAAAATTCGAGTTATTCCACGAAATAACACTCGTATATATTGAGCTAAGTAAAATAAAGGATATTCATGTAAAAGAACTAATCAGAGCTTTAATCCCATATTCCTGGGTTCGAACCTAATGGGGGCGAAGCCGCGAAGGTTTACGGATTCCATCCGGTTTCCGCGCATCTTAGGGCACTCATGTCTCAAGGTCAAAGATCGAGCAATCGATCTTAGCTATCAATCGCCATAATAACGGAAGATAATATGATGAGACATTTTAACTGGTGTTAAAAAAAAAATAGTAAAATGAAGGAATTTTTTTAAAATTTCTTTTCCTCTCATTTTGCGTTAATTCTTGACAGGAAAGTAGAGAAAAAGCACACATGGTTCGCATTTCACGAGGCGTATACATTGGGGTTTTTAACACTGCTCGGCTCAACAACCCAACCCTCGAACCGAATCCGATCATCTCCTTCGTCTCACCCCCAAATCGGAACTCAGATGTTCAACACCATACATTCAGCTATCTCATGGCTGGCGTGTCCATGAGAAGGAAAGCCAGTGGTAAGCGATCTAACCTCCTCAAACCCCAGCAACAGCAACCGCAACCTGCAATGCATCCCTCTTTTCGAGCCAGAAAGATCGTCGTTTTTCTTTCAGTCTTCTCGGCTGTAACCGTGATTGTTCTTTGGTGGAACACCTGGAGCTTCTTCCGATCGGATGACCAAATTTCCTCATTTAAGATCGTCAACGAGTTTCCTCACGATCCTGATGCTTTCACACAGGTCAGGTCTTTCGATCTCAGTTGATTTAATTTTGGATTTCGTGATAAACTGCTTGCTAATTTGAGCTTGATCACAAAATACTATAAGTTTGAATTGAAATTGATTGAACAATTGTTCTTTTTGGCGATTCATGGTTAATTTGTTTTTGATATAATGTCCGGATGCTTTCAGGGCCTTTTGTATGGAGGGAACGATACACTATTGGAGTCAACCGGACTACAAGGACACGTGAGTTTGGAAAACTTCACATATTTTCATTTGATGCTTTTTGAAGATTACGATGTCATATTAGATTCTGAGAATGCCACACTGCACAATGGCTTTCTCTAGACATCAATAGTAATGCTTCAAATATAAACCATGGCTGTTTTTGATTCATATTATTGTAAAATTTTTGAACTTTAATAAGAGCCATGACACCATACTTGAATTGTACATCATAAGTAATGCCCGACCTCAAATACCATGCTTAGTAGTTATGGATGACTGAATGAAAGAGCTCTACAGATAAGTATGCTTGAGTGAGAGTAGTTTTGGGATGGGTGAACTCTCGGGAGGTCTCCACTCGGGATTAATACAGTTGTCTCACATTTTGGATGGGGATGAAAAAGACATGCTGCTTTGATTTCTTCGTCTTTCTTTTTCTTACATGTCACCTTTACTATTCACACTTGTTAACTATGTGTCATTAGCTTTTGCTTCATGTGTGATTCCTTCATTAACCTTTTATTTATTTTTTTGTCTGATTCCAGTCATCAGTTAGGGAAGTGGATCTAGTGACTGGAAAGGTACATTGCATTTCATTTGACAAAACATCTATTATAAATCGTATTTCTATTATTTATATTGTTGAAATGAAGCTGAACATTGGATTGGATCACCAATTCTTTTGAGATATTGAATCAAAATTCATAAGTTTATAAGTGTAGTATTTGAAACTTGAAGTTGATTCTGATTTTTGTGTTCCCAGATCAGGGCCTTTCAAAAAATGGATTATTCTTATTTTGGAGAGGGTTTAACTCTTTTGGGTCAAAGGTACTTGTTTTGCTATTTTAAGTAACTATGTGGCTATGATATTAGACTCTCCTCATTGCCAACTTAATCATCTGTTCAGTTGTCAAAAAAAAAGAAGATAAATAAATAATTTTCCAAAAGGGCCCACCAAGTCGCTCCATCAACTGATGGTTGGTTTGTTTTTTGGTATTTTATTTTGATTTCCTTTAACATGCACTCATTAATTGTTTCAATTTACTATTTTAAGATAAAATTTATTACTAAAAATCTTGCATTATGTGTTTCAAAAAAATACTGCAATTTGTGATTTTTTTTCTCTATTTATAGTCTATAATATTTATATACTTTTATATTCACTCTCGATTCATTTATTCATAGGACTAATGATGTCTAATGCTTCTTAATTTTGTCTTCTCAATGGACCCACCCTGTATTATGATATAATAGCCAATCTTGACAAACTTTTGGATCGAGAGAAATGGTAAAATGTGTGAACACTAGGTCCCCAAGAAAACTTTGAAAGCAGAAATAATCTCCTCAATCTTGATTGATCTTATTCCAACCAAAGAACCCTTTAAATAGGGATATCAAATATAAACATATCTATCTCAAAATAAACATAAATTAAATAATATTGCTAAGACACCCCCTCAGTTGAAGCGGGCGGAGGACAGACGCTTAAACTGGAATGAAACGATTGAAATAACTGGCTAGAAAGTCCCTTGGTGAAGATATCGGCATACTGAAATGAAGCTGGGACATGAAAAACCTTAATCTGTCCAACACGAACCTTTTCCCGAACAAAATGTATATCGATCTCAATATGCTTTGTCCTTTGATGCTGAACCGGGTTGTTTGACAAATAAACAGCAGAGATATTGTCACAATAAACAACCAAAGCTTGAGTGAGAGGAGTATGAAGCTCAAGCAGTAAGCTGCGAATCCAAGTAAGCTCAGCCACTGCATTTGCAACACCCTTATATTCAGCCTCTGCACTGGATCTGGAAACAGTAGGTTGTCGTTTGGAAGACCAAGAAATGAGGTTATCACCTAGAAAAACACAGTAACCGGATGTAGAGCGTCTGTTGTCCGGACAGCCACCCCAATTTGCATAAGAGTAGGCTGTCAAAGAAGGGGAATGGCTGTGGATTATTCGAATCCCAAAATCAAGGGTGCCCTGTATGTATCGAATGATGTGTTTGAGGAAGGCAAAATGAGGATCCCGAGGCGCATGCATAAATAAACATACTTGTTGGACATCATATGTGATGTCTGACCTTGTGAATGTCAGATATTGTAGAGCCCCAGCTAGACTTCGATACAATGTAGGATTAGAGAAGAGCTCTCCATCCGTTGCACTGAGTTTAGAGGATAGATCGACTGGAGTAGAGCATGGTTTAAGAACCCATGGAAGCTCGTATGAGAATGTCTTTGGCATATTGCGATTGGGACAGAAAAAGACCATTGGGGTGTTTGGTGACCTTGATTCCAAGGAAATGATGAAGTGTACCCAAGTCAGTCATAGCAAATTCCTTGGATAGGGTTTGAATGATGTCCTGTAGAAGCTTGTCATTTGAGGCTGTTAAGACAATATCATCCATGTATAGCAGAAGGTAAGCAGTGTTTTGGGGGTCCCGACTGTAGATGAAGAGTGACGTGTCACAGGTGCTGCTTCAGAAGCCATGGGATGCAATAAAGGTGGCAAAGCGAGTGTACCAAGCCCTTGGGGCCTGCTTGAGGCCATACAGGGATTTCTTTAAATGACAAACGTGGTGAGTAAATCGCCTATCAACGAAATCAGGTGGCTGATGCATGTAGACTGTTTCGTGGAGATCACCGTGTAAAAAAGCATTTTTGACATCCAATTGGTGGATGGGCCAAGACCTGGTAACCGCAAGAGAAAGGACCGTTCGAATGGTGGTTGGTTTCACCACGGGGCTGAATGTCTCATCACAATCAATGCCAATTGTTTGGGAGTTGCCATTGACAACCAGGTGCGCTTTGTGGCGGGCAAGAGAGCCATCCGAATGGTATTTGTGGCGGAACAGCCACATGCATCTGATTACTGGTTGATCAGTGGGTCTGGGAACGAGTTCCCAGGTAGCATTGTCCTGTAAAGCAGTAAATTCGGCCTGCATGGCGTGCGACCAATGTGGATCAGCAAGAGCTTTGGCATAGGTGGTGGGTAGAGGAGAGATGGAAGAGATATGGAGGGCAGTGGTTGAGAATTTGGTGGATTTAGACCGAGTGGTCATGGGGTGGGAATTTGAGGAGGAAGCTGGTGGAGGAGGGCAAGGAGTAGGTGTGGGAGCTGATGATGTTTGTGGGCGTGGCCTACGAGAGTAGGTGAATTTGATGGAAGGGGGGGCAGTAGGTTTAGGAGGTGGCTGCTGAAATTCAAAGCCCAAAGGAGTGGAGTCATCTAGGAAGGTATAAGATGTAGGGGGTTGAGGGATGGTGTATGGGAAAGTGGTTTCATCAAATGTGACATGGCAGGAATAAGCGGGATATGTGAACCTTGTCGGTGGTGGGGTCGAAGCAATGATATCCACAAAAATCAGACAGATACCCAAGGAAAACGCATCGGACAGATCTTGGGTGTAGTTTGTGGGGTTGTGTGGCAGAGAAGTTAGGGTAGCAAGCACACCCGAATACCCGTAGGTGATCATACTCTGGGTGACGAAGGTAAAGGGCAAAGGTAGGGGTGTAAAAGTTGAGACGTTTTGTGGGGAGGATGTTGTGTAAGGAGGCTGAGGTATGAAGAGCCTCCACCCAGAAGGAAGGGGGGAGGTTGGCATGGAGGAGAAGAGCGCAGGTGATGTCATTCAGCCTTCGGATCATACGTTCGGATATGCCATTTTGGGAGGAGGTTTGGGGGCAAGAAAAACGGAAGAGCAGCCCGTGTTAATGTGCAAAAGAGTTGAAGTCATTGTTATCAAATTCACCCCCTAAATCACATTGGAAAGTTTTGATTTTTCTGTTAAATTGAGTGAGGATGAGTTGGTGAAATTTGGTGAAAGTAGGGAAGGTTTCTGATTTGAATTTGAGGGGGTAAACCCAAGCAAAGTGAGAAAAGTTATCAATAAGCACCATATAATATTTGTAGCCCGGTTTACTCATAACAGGTGATGTCCATAGATCACAATGGATAATATCAAAAGGAGCAAACGTAAATGAATTAGAAACATGAAAAGGTAAACGTTTACTATTAGAAATGTGGCAAGAATTACAAATTTAGACAAAATGTCTTTATTGCAATTGAAATTGAAAGAACGACTTAAGATGCCTAAAACTTGAGCGCCTGGATGTCCTAGACGATCATGCCAAGGTTGAGATGAAGTTGTAATGAAGCAAGCATGTGGGGGCAGTTGTGGTGGAGTGAATGGATAAAGATCCCCATTGTTGTTGTGGCGAGAAAGAATCCGTTTAGACTTGAGATCCTTCAAGGAAAAACCAAACAAGTCAAATTCAATAGAGACATTGTTATCACGAGTAAAACGACGTACAAAAATTAAGTTTTTAATAATTTGAGGGCTGTAAAGAACATTTGGCAGGATATATGTGCGGTTGGGTAGGTGATGAAAGCTCAAGCCAGATCCACGAATGGGTAAGCTACTGCCATTGCCTACCAGAATAGTGCTGGATACAGGGGACAAGGCATGAGGATGGAAAATTTTACCTGGATCATGGGTGAGGTGCGATGATGCTCCAGTGTCCATGATATCCGAGGTCCAAGATGCTGGTGGAGGGTTGAGCTGCATATGTGTAAAGGTTGCGCTGAGATCTAATGGGCTTAAGGCATTGAAGCCACCCTGCGGCTGCTGTTGATATGCAGGTGATTGAGGGTCTGAGTATCCAACAAACTGGGCATGTTGTGGTGGTTGGGTGGAAGAGGGAGCTGGGTATGGAGGTGGGCGCCAAGGTGGTTGGGATGGATATGGGCAAAGGGGGGGTGTTCCACCAAGCCCAATTGGGGTAGGGTGACTGAGAAGAGGTCCATTGATGTCCTTGGTATCTGCCTGGCCTGCGGCCTCGGCCACCCCGTCTGCTGAAGTGTTGATTGCGGCCCGTCCTCGGCCACGATTTGAAAAGGGTTGGTCAGGAGAAGTGTTGTGAGTGGTGGAAGATGGTGGATTAGGGGCAGCAGGAGCAGCCAGTACAGTAGGTTGTGGAGTTTGGCATGCCTCAATTCGAATGACTTCATCATTGAGAATGCTAAGCGCCTGATCCCAATCGGCTCCTTGTTGGTTGATTAAAGAGGCCGTGTTGTATTCGATTGGGAGGTCTCGCACAAGTTGAAGGACCAGCCGTGATTCAGAGACTGGTTGATCCACATCAGCCAATTGATTGGAGAGGTTTGTCAACTTTTGGCAATAATCTTCAACCGAGGAGCAGGTATACAAAGATAGGTTGCAGAACTTGGTCTCAAGTGCGGTTGCCCGGGCGCGTTTATTGCTGTGGAAGATGCGCTCCAGTTTGTTCCTTGCTGAATGGGCAGTGGCATTGGAGTCTAGAATGCGAAGGAGAAGATCATCAGAAACGGTGCTGTAAATCCATTGCAGGACCAGTGCACCAAGTTCTTTCCAAGCCTCGTGGTCGGCAGAGAAGGCAGTCGAAGCTGGGTTGCCGTCGATGTGGTCAGAGACCTTGTACGCCACCGCATGGAGTCGGAACAATTTTACCCAGGCCGAGTATGTAACCTTTGTTCCATCTAGGGTACGAATTTTGGTTTGGATATTACTAACAGAGTACGCAGGGTGTAGGGGGTGGGTTTGACCGAAGGATTATCAATCACGTCCTTGGTCATGGCGATTTAGGGTTTAAGTGGATCGAGGGATCGAAGAAGAAGAAGGATCGGTAGTCATAGCCACGGCTCTGATACCATGAAAGCAGAAATAATCTCCTCAATCTTGATTGATCTTATTCCAACCAAAGAACCCTTTAAATAGGGATTACAATCCACAAAATATGGAAAATATAAATATCAAATATAAACATATCTATCTATAAAATAAACATAAATTACATAATATTGCTAAGAAACTTTAGTTCTTTTATCAAGCTAGCTCTGAAGTACTGAAGTTATCATTTAAAATGTGTTTTTTAAGTTATGTATAATTTCAATGTCTTTATGTGATGTGGGACACAAGGAATCATGTTTCCTAATTAGTCTCTGTTAGCTTATTAAATTCGTCTTTAATTAACTTAGATAAAGATCTATATGCTTTAATATTTGTTTCCTGGTTCCTACTTGGTGTATACAGTTCAAGTTGATAATAAATTTATATCTTCTATATATACTTATAAAGATATTAGTTTTTAATCATTTTGATATATAAAGACTTCCTTGTATCTATCTTCATTTAAAAAATGATGCATTAGACTTAAGAAAACTAATTTCTGAGAAATGTTTTTGTAAGAGAATAAAACTTAGATCAAAGGAAGTATAGATCAACTAGAAAGCTAGTTATAAACCAGCAAGGAACAAGATAATAAAACAATTAGGTAGTTATTTAACCTAATTAAAGACTATCTCAATAAACCAATCAAGGCCAAGTAGGAAAATAATTCCATTACTTGTGCCCCACAACAACTTGTGCTTGCAACATCTCTCTTTCTCTCTCTTTCTATCCCTCTCTCTCTCTCTCTCCCCCTCCCTCCCTCCTCATTTTTTAGCCAAGGCTTTCATTGTTTAGGGCTTCTTTTGCTGATGTGAAAATCTTTTTTCTGTATTTTTTTTGTAGGTTGTATCAAGTGACTTGGTTGAAGAAAACAGGTTTCATATATGACCGATATAATTTATCCAACGTTTGTGCTTCCTTTATCCGTGCATGTTTCCTGTTCATTTCATTTTCATTAAATAAACCTTTTGCATGTATTTACATGAGACTTGCGAGTGAGAAGCAAGAATAATAAAGAAGTTAAAACAATTGATATGCATTTTACTTTTCTTATTTATTTGTTACTTGTTTAGGGTTCTTACATATTAATATCCATTGCAGTTCAAAAAATTTACTCATGGTATGAAAGATGGCTGGGGATTAGCAACTGATGGGAAAATTATCTTTGGAAGTGATGGATCGTCTTCTTTATATCATCTCAACAGTCGAACAATGAAAGGTTCAAAGAATCAGATTAATTTTTGTTAGGGCAGATATTTGGGAATTAGAATTATGCTGTAGTGATTATTTCCCCCTAATATAATCTTCATCTTCCCATTAATGCAGTTATAAAAGAGCATGTTGTTAAATATGAAGGTCATGAAGTGCATAATTTAAACGAATTAGAGTACATAAACAATGAAGTTTGGGCTAACATTTGGCAGGTCTATATAATATTTAGACAAGAACACTTGCATTCTTCCAATAAAGTTTGTAATATGCTGTTTTTACCCTAATGAATTTAAAAATATTAATTTTTGTAGAGTGATTGCATAGCTAGAATCTCACCTGTAAATGGGACTGTAATTGGATGGATTGTTATTCCAGAATTGAGGTACAATCATGATCCATGTGGTTTTTAATTGGGACTTCTATGTATGATTCAACTAATTAAACCTTTTTTCTTTTATCTTATTCCTAGAGAGGGATTACTATCAGCTGGCTACAGAGTAAACATATGTCCATGAATTGATTATGACTCCATTTTATCACTGCAAATTTTTAACTTTGGTTAAATCTTTTGCTGATTTTCAGATTGATGTGTTAAACGGCATAGCATGGGATGAAGATAAGAAACGTCTTTTTGGTAAGATTCCAAAGAGATCTATTTGGGATATGTTTTAGCTCTAACGGGTCAAACCAGTTAAAATCAGTAAATTCTAAAAGGTTGTTAAAAGACAGGCTGATAGTCACCAAAGTATGTTTCTGATGTGCAGAATCTGGTATATCATTTTATTTAATGTGATGACATAATGAATTTCTGAAATGTTATTTTACACGCTAATTGTTTTGAAGAAAAAACATAAAAATTGAAGATAAAGTATCTTGAGTCAATCCAACCCACTAAGCCTATTTTGACCCGTTACCCAAGCCACCCATTGCATGGCCTTTCATTCAACAAGTAAACATATGATTTGTTACAGTGACCGGGAAATTCTGGCCAAAGCTATACGAGATAAAGCTGCAGCCCTTGAGGAAACCATTGCAGGTGCCTATAGAACGACTCTGCTTGCGGGCCCCTGTTCATTTTTAAAGTAAGAAGGATCAATGATGTGTATCAGTTAACTGCCACCGAAGAGACGACTCTTGATGCTACATGAATGAAAGTGTGATGCACAACTGTTGGTCGAACATCACATCACTTACGTATGCATTAACGAAAAGATCGGGTAAGAACTGCATTGTAGCATATGTCATGTCCATAGATGTAGTTTTCTATATAGATACATCACCCAAGTAAAATAACCAGTTTCGCGATTTTCCATATGTTTTATACTTAAGCAAACATAAGTTTATTTTTTATTAGCCATCACACTTTGAGCTATGTATCACTAATGCTGGTAACAAAAGAAACTTGAATTTTTAATTTGGAATAGTAAATTTTTCATTTCACGATTCTTGACTTTCAAATTATCAATCATATGGAATGGTGGTAACAAAAGAGGTTTCACTTCTGGCCATATTTGATACCACCAAAGTGTATAAATTTTTAATAACAGAAGATATAATACTCATTTTGCTAATATGAACAAAATCCATCACATAACCAAGGAAATATAATTAAGTTTATCAAATAAAAAGTGCTTTGAATTCTGGTTTTCTCCTGAAAACTAAATCAAACAATTAATCAAACAACTATTGAGACTTAAAGAAAAACAAATCATATTCAAAGAAACCACACAGAATTTCTCCACCAATTCAAAGAATGCAATCATAACCACCAAAAAACAAGAAAAATAAATCCCTTCTGTTGTGTTCCCAACTCCTTTTTTTAAAGAATGAAAAGAAATTAAAAAAAGATTTGTGCTTATGAGTTGTTTAATAAAAGAGAATGAATTTTAAATTTTTAAAAATTTCCCTACTAAATTTGTTTCTTATGGTTGCTTAAATTGCACTAATTTTAATATTATTTTACTTATTTTGTGAAAATAACGTTAAAAATGTTGGGATGATCAACTTCAAACGATAACTTGGAGCCGGGGACTCTTTCGGAGCAGCCTCTTTATCCCACAACTGGGATAGGGATAAGGTTTGTGTCAATCTTTTCCCCTCCAACCTACTAAGAAGTGGGAATATACTGGTTTCACATACAATTATAAGCCTCTCTATCCCACAACTGGGATAGGGATAAGGTTTGTGTCAATCTTTTCCCCTCCAACCTACTAAAAAGTGGGAATATACTGGGTAAATTTGTTTGTTTGACTGTTTATGCTTGCTCAAATTCACATACAATTATAAGCCTCTACTGGTTTCACCATTATCCGAGTTTTGGCCGTTTCTTGTTCCGGTTTTGTCCAGGTAAAGATGGAACCGGTTCCAGTTATGATTTCTCCAAGGAACCGAAATCACTTGTAATATTACACTTATAGCATGGTTATTTGTAGGGTTTAGAGAGGGTAGATGTAGGTAGATCTTACTTTTATCTCTGAGGAAAGAGAGACTGTTTTCAAAGAGGCTAATAGTTAAAATACAAACATATATAATCAAATAAATATCCAATTTGGTAATTAATATAACCTCTTTAGCTGGAATTAGAGATGGGCAAAAAACGGGTCCGAAACGGGAACCGGCAACTCGAACCGGAACCGGTCATACCCGATCCAATTGGTACAAACGGGTCCGGTACAAATTAAAACCAGAACCGGGAAGACCGGAATTGGTTCCACCTGTACCCGGCCAAAACCCGAACCGGAACCGGGTATTGACTTTGTTGACCGGAACTGAAACCGATTGGAACCGGAACCGATTTGTGCACCTCTAGCTAGAGTGATTGCAATTATGAAAACATCAATATCCATTGAGCAATCTATGGGTGGAAAGTTGGGGCAGCCTTCTTATGAGTCTTTTAAGGCGTCAACGAACTAGACTAGGGCATCCCCTAAAACCGTGATTCTGACCAAGATGTGATATGCAAATCAAATCGAAAAACAATGGGGTTCCAGACGTTTGTTATAACCTGATAATAAAACCTTGCAATGAACAATCAGTATCCAAACAATGTTAAAACATAGACATTCAGTAGGTTTAAGCAAACAACTGTGCATTAATCAAACTAAAACAAGTTTGGTAATCGAACATGCATATCAGCCCAAAAACAATTATGAAGACGTAACTAATAACTCGCGCGGATTTATACACAACTGTGCCACTTTGTGCATGAAAATGTGACATATATTTGGGTAAATACGCCTATACACGTCCACAAATATAAATGTAAGTTTACATTTAAAGAAAAGGATAAAAGGAATGATTAGGCAGTTATGGTGGGGGTCTCACAATAAAGACTAACCCTTATTTTTCCTCAACAAACATGAGTGAGTGACTCACTAAGGCCTATAAAAAAAGCTAAGAAAGAGGGAAAGAATATTCTCTTCCCCGATCAAGTCATTACACACACCCACACACACACAAAAAACCTGAATCATCATCCTAAACCAGGGAAAGTACATTGACATTGCTGAGCTCAACTAAGGATGATGACATAGAGATCAATTAATTGGAATATTGTCTCTAGCAGTTCCAATTAATACATCTTCAAATTACAAGTTTAAAATTAAGCTAAAAATAACTCACCTTAGTTAAGCAACACTCTACTGTACTGACTAGATCTAATCAATCTCAGTTAACCCATGTAACAAAGATATCCTATAACACAGGTAATCTAGCGGGTTTCTGTTAAATCATGATCATGTGTTAATCCTGTTTGTTTCAGCCATTTGTTTGATCAGGGTTTAAATTTGATAGTACAACGACTAGGCTATGTTTCCTGTATTCTAGGGGAATCTCTCTATCCTCTACAGGATGATGCATGTATAAACAAACAAACAAACTTACCCAGTATATGCCCACTTTTCAGTAGGGTCTGGGGGGCAAGGATGGACACAAACCTTACCCCTATCCCAGTTGGGATGGAGAGGCTGCTCCAAAGAAGTCCCCGGCTCAAAGTTATCGTTTGAAGTTAATCATCCCAATACTTTTAACACTATTTTCACAATATAAGTAAAATAACGTTAAAATTTGTGTCATTTTACTTTAACCCCTTGAGAGCCCACACATATATACATTATATGTGTGCACCACGAATGGGGCGTAGGATGATGCATGTATGTTGCAAGTAATTGACCTGCACAACGCATGTGTGTAACCATACGTCCCTCGGGTATATAACCCGACTGCTGTGGGTGATCAACCCTCAACCTTATTGTAGACACTTACTGTCTTTGTGACGACCTCGAAACACTCCTAATCACTTGAGCCTATGCCTGACAAAATGTGTCGGTTGGGTTGGGTAACGGGTCAAGAAGGGTTTTAAGCAAAATCCGTTTGGGTTTAAACGGGTCGTTTTAAAAAAAAATCAATTTTGCTCAAGTTATAATGAGTTGTAACTAAACAAATAGTTTATTTGAATAATTTTTAATGATTTTCTCATTATATATATTATTGATCATTCTTACCCATTGAAATCTATTATGTTCACATGGTTTCTAAGTTGCCCATCTTGACCCATTTTGTGTTAAGGTGTTACCATCTCAACACATACTATGTCATAATGTTACCCATTTCAACCTAAAATGCAATAATTGTTTACCTAATTTTATCCATTTATCTTGCTATGGGTCAAGTAGGGCTGTCATAACGGGTCAGACACGACACGAAACACGAACTGGTTAGACACGAACACGACCCATTAAAAACACGTAAACATGAAATGACCCATTAAGAAACCTGTTAACAGTTAACACTATAAATGACCCGTTAAAGAACCTATTAAAACTCGTTAAGGAACCTGTTAAAGAACTAGGGTTAGACAATTATAATTTTTTTGAAACTAATCGGTTACCCTCATATTTTATTATATTATTTATTTTAAATTTTAACATGTTTTAACGGATCTTAACATGTATTAACGGATTTTAACATGTCTTAACAGGTCTTAGCGGGTTTTACATGTTTAGACTCGAAAAATAAACAGGTAAAACCCGCTAAGACCTGTTAAAATCCGTTAATACATGTTAAGGGTAAACATGAAACATGTTAAAGTCGTGTTGTGTTAACGTGTTCGTGTCTGAAATTGTCAATCCTGGGGTCAAGATTGCCGGGTATATTTGAGCCCATGCATGTGTTTCACACTCAACAAAGAGTTAAACACCAGGGTCCCTCAATTATGCAAAGTCCCACTAGAAACCAAGTTGAGCAAAGAGAATGAGAGTGGTGATCTTTTATATAAGCAAATTCATGTGGGCTTGACATGCGTCCAATTTTAAGTGACAATTCATGTTGTGATCATGCTGATTGAAGGGGATATTGCATACCTTTTGATTTTGTGACGAAATTTTTGTTTTGTCCTAACTTCGTTTCAACACATCATTTGTTTGTTTCGCTATCTCGCATGTTCATCAAAGCATCATATAAATCTGTAATATACCTGACAATCTTAACCAATATAAAGATAAATGTGTAGATTTTGGTAAGAATTATTTTATTTTGAGTTGAAATGAGTAATATTTTAACATATAATGGGCTGAAATTGGTAACACTTTAATACACTCTCAAGATGAGTAACTTAAAACTATATGAATAATTAATAATATATTTGTTGATAAAAATCATTAAAAATTATTTAAATAAACTATTTGTTTCATTACAACTCATTTTAATTTAAACTAAATTGATGTTTTTTGAAAATGATCCATCTAGACCCTAATTAAATTTCCTAAAAGCTCGTCTTGACCTGCACCTATTTTGACTCGAATCAACTCTGACTTGTTACTCAGATTAACCCACCCCGTCCATTTTGTCAGGCATAGTCTATCAAGATCCACAAACCTGGCATTTCTTGTTGGGATTCATTAAATTTATTTTGGTGTTTAAAACAAAAGGCACTCGCCTTAGCTAATAACAAATTGTATTCTATTCACTAAGGGTGTTTATTAGGCTCTTAATAGTCATTAAAAAACTATCTCACAATAAATCATAGTCTCTCTGTTTTTTTTTTGAACGACGACGATCCTACATACAACGTATGTTGTCTTAACAGGGCTCACCGGGCAGAGGTAAGACGCACCCACATCAGATTAGCGAGAACCCCCTGGAATGGGTAAACTCTCGGCCCCAATTGGTCCAAAACCTGATATTAAGCTCAAGATTCATTCCCTCACTTAGATGTCCTTTACATCGCCCCTGACAGGGCTTGAACCCATGACCTCTCGGTCACAAGGTGAAACTCTAACCAGTAGGCTAAATTCACAGGACTAAATCATAGTTTCTTAATAGTTAAAAGATAACTTTAAGTTTTAATATATCATACCATCTTAGTAACCATTAAGAGAATAGCAAACAACCCTCTTAAGGATGTACACTAGTCAGCTCAAATGAGCCACCTGTTTAATAATAAAATAGAATATCGGCGAGACACTTTTTTACTATTCATTAATCACATATATTGAAACTAAGGGTTTTTAGTCTACTGGTTACTCTCTTGACTTTCTTATAAGAGGTATTGGGTTTGAATCCATGTTATTATGTTAAGATATTTTGCTAGGTTTCTCGTGTGGTAGGCTCGGGCATATTCTCTAGAGCCTCAACTTTGAGGGAACGGTTGAAATCTCGTTTTAACTGATCTAAGCAGTTAAAAAAAAATTACAAATATTGATGCAAATTACACCATGACAAAACACTCTACTTTCCGGTTTCCACTTACATTCGCCTGAGTGCGAATATTCTCCACAGACGTATGACACTTTTTTTTTATTTTTTTTATTATTTTAATATTTATAATTAATGTTGCAAATACTTTTTGTCTTAGAATTTTTAAATTATAATTGTTCTATAAAATTTTAATTATGTTGTTTCAACGTGTTTATTTTTCTACGTTTAATTGTAAATTAGATTGAAAAAGAAGTTGTCATTTAACGTGCAAATAAACAAAACACATATATAGAATTTTTATAGTTGTCTTAATTTTTATTCTCTCACAACTTTTAAAATATAGTAGTTTATAAAATTCAAATTCACAACCACAACACAACATTTGAACATTATAAACCAACTTGTTTTTTTAATAAAGTTTGTTCCATCGTCATTATTCAAGTTTGAGTCTTATAGTGACAAGATTTTAATTGTCTAAGTTATTTAAAACTTTTATATTTGATTCGAACGTAAAAGTATTACATTGCTTAGCCCATTGGTTAGAGCTTCAATCTTTCATTGTGGAGATTGTGGGTTCGACCCGAGTTGGGGTCAAGTTGAAAGACACCAATCGCCTTCTCGATAAAAGGCGATCGAGAAACATAAGAATAAATCACATGGTAACGGACTGTGGACGCAGCACATGGATTGTTAGTTTCGATGATCTATTTGGGCTATGAAGAGGCATGCCGTCGAGCCCTCGTTAGTTGTTTTTAAAAAAAAGTCAGATCGATTTATATACGTAAAACAAAAAAAGACGAACGTAGGAACACTCATAAAAGAGGAAAAAATCACATGATGTCACGATAAAGATTAAATCCAAAACTGTTACATAAAATAAAATTAAATTAAAAAAATTAAAGAAAAATATTATAACCGATTTGCTAAAAACAGCTTCCCTTTGGGTGGAGGATATAATCATACGATCCAGCAACTGACACGTTTCACATATATAGCTGTCGGATCAGACTGCCTAAACTAAAGTCGTCACATTCAAGATTGCGTTATAATCTTCCGCCACGTGTCAACATCTTTCTTAAATGACGATTCTGCCCTTGTTTATTGCCGGTCGCACTCCCTTATCATGTGATTGATGAGATCAGTTATTTTATCCTTCAATCAATCATCGGTTTCATCTTCAGATCCAATTTCATCCGTTGAGTAATTCATCTCTCTCTCTCTTTCTCTTTCTCTTTCTCCCCCTAGGTATGATCATGATTTATGAATTAATCACCATCTATGCAATTTCAATTTCAATTTTATTCAATTCACAAGATCATGTGATTGCTGTCGTTGATCTGAGTGTAGGTTTGGATTAAATTCCCAGTTTTTCACGACTCTTTTAACTGACTCAGTTGTTTAGGGTTTATATGTGTTCTATATCGCGCCTTGATGATTGATTTTGTGTTTACTTCCGATTCACGGATCTTTAGTTGGAGTTGATTCGTTTGGTTGGTAACAACTGGTTGAAATTCCATGACCTGAAGCAGCTCGTTGAGCACTAGGGTTTTAATTTTCTTTTTGTTGTGTGATTTGTGTAGTGTATTTTTTTATGTTTTGGATTATGATCCTGTTTCTTTGCCATAGTTGTGTGGAGTTTTGAGGATTGGATGAAGTTTTAGGAGGTTGCTGATGTAGCATGTCTTGTTACTCATTAGTTATACTTTTAATGGCCTTGTTCTTGATGATTATCTGCAGTTTGCTGGCGATAGATTGTGATTATGAATGGAATTTCGTTATAAATAAACAATAATGATCACTTTCTCTTATAGGGTCTGTTAGAAATTCAACTTGTAATAAATGGTTCTCTTTTTCATGGCTGCTATTTGTGCATACATTTAGTTATGTATAGTGGTATATGTGCAAATCCTTATATTCTTATTATGGTTTCTCTTCAGGTTGGAATGACATGTGCATTCTTTAAGATTCTTGGTGTTTTCAGGCTAACAGATAATTTGTTTGGTTGTTGCACGAAATGAGCAAATGTGTTGGATGCGGGAAATTAGGAAGAAAGATGGTACAAAAAGACAGTTCATATCAAATCTCTCTTATGTTAGATCCTGCAATATCTGTTTGGGATTGTATTGTTCGTAAGATGCGATATTCTTTCACATCTGAGTGGGTGTAGAGGCGGTCAAGAAGCTAACTTTAATTTACATTTTAGAATTACCTTTGAGTTTTTAGCAAGTGGAGAACTTATACGCGTATTCGAGGAAGTCTTAGTTTTTATACCTTCTTAACGACATGGAATGTGGTAAACCACCATCTGGTGCTAGAAAGATGAAGAAAAAGCAAGTGAAAGACGAATCAGATCGAATCAAACAGGCTGAGAAGAAGAAAAGGCGATTAGAGAAAGCCCTTGCCACATCAGCAGCCATTATCTCAGAGCTTGAGAAGAAGAAACAGTTGAAGAAAGAAGAACAAAAGAGGCTGGATGAAGAGGGTGCTGCCATAGCTGAAGCAGTTGCATTGCAAGTCCTGATTGGCGAGGACACGGATGATACATGCAGTCGGGTCAACTACCGTCAACAAGTTCACCATAATCAAAATGAAGAACTTGGTTGGATATTTAATGCCAATGGAGGATCTATATGCCAATGGAACGGATACGGGTCTGGTGAAAATGGGTCTTTTGTCAGGGGGGATGTGATGTCTGCAGCTGGACTGATTGCTGGCCTTCAGATTGCTGATGATGAAGATGTTAACGCCTTCATGTTTAACAGAATGGTGAGGGGTTGAATTACTGTTATATCTAATGTGATGGTGGTTAAATAATGTCTTTTGTATATATTATATACTGCTAGTGCCTTGTTTGTATTGCAGTCTTGGTGATCTTTTGATCTTGTTTTGTTAAGAAGTTATAGGACTTCAAATGAAGTTGATTTGGTGATTCTGAGTCTTTTTATTAGGTGACTAATGTTCCAATAAATGATCATGATGCATTTATTATAATGGATGCAATTAGTAATGGTCGTGTTGCCTTTTTACTTCAAGTATATATCATATAGTGTGAGCCGCTGATTTGTATCATTGACATCATCTTCAAAATCATCGGTGTGATCATCTTTCTAGCACATCAATTGGGTCCAAGGACACCAAAAGCTTTCAATACTCGATATTAGCTTTTGTCTTTAGATAAAATAATAATAATAATTGAAAATGGTATTTGACATAAAGGAAACAAGCAATGAAATTAAAGACAATAAAATCAATCAGAAAGAATGTTTATTTATGAGGCAATATTTCTTGCAACAATTGGCCAAATCAAAATAACCACAACGAATTGGAATCGGATTGCTAACTTTATTAATCAAAAAACTCAGAACTTAATAATCTCCCGTACAATGATGAATAATCCAGTATTTAAAGAAGACTAAAATACTTACGAAAGAAAAACTGCTAAAAGATAAACATAAAACTGAATAAGATAAATACTAAACTGTTTAAATGCTCCAGCTCAATCCTCATATTCTCAACTTCCTGGCCTTTATCCATTCCTTGCATTTTATTCCGTTTCTTCCGTAACACAACCCCGACTTGGAATAGTTAGCACAATCCCAAGAGGCTGGGCTCCAAGAACCTGAGCTCCGAGAGGCTGGGCTGGGCTCCAAGAACTTGTGGTTATTCTGGTTCAGTTTCCTTCCATGTCGGCATGGCCTCAAGATCTTGGGCCCCTTGATTTGAGTCGTTGGATCTCGTGTTGTAACTCGAGGTCTCGGACCCGTTGTCGGACTTGCTTGATCTTAAGATCCTGTGGGTCGAGACGAACTTCACTACTACCTCTGTTGACGATTCGGTAAGTTAAGGATTGATTTCTGTCACGCTATTCGTGATCAAAAAAATCCCCTTGTCCCACTCCTTCATCCCAGATGAAAGAGTCGGCCTCTGTAACCTCCTCATCGCGATCCTCCTGCTGCAACTCGAGATCCCTAAATAAGTAATTATTAATTATTAATCTTTTTGTTTTTTGTCATATATTAATTAAAATTAATAATTATTGATTTAAGTCAGTCATTTTTTTAAAAAAAATATTCACTCAAACTTATATCAACATCTATTACCTGTTATTCAGGTTAAAAACAAAGAATTAGAACATCAAAATAACTTGAATGACTTGATTAAGACTAAAAAAGTTTGAGTGACTTGATTGGAACATAATGAAAAGTTTGTTACATTTCTTTGAAGTTTTCCCTAAAATATTTACTTTGCTATCATAGTAAACTTTATTACAATCATGGCAAAGTAAGGAAATGAAACACTTTCAAACATAAAACTCATCATCAAAAACCGACTAGTTTTAGCATATATATATCAAGTAATAATGAAGATAGATCGAGTAAAGAATCGAAAGAAGAAATATGATGATACATGGCAAATAAAGACATCTGATGGACTTAGTTTAGTTTAAACTTTTGAATATGTAAACTTTATATTTTGTAAAATTAGACATAAAAATATCGATAATATAATGTTTAATTATGTTACTTGTTATAAATTTGATGAACTCTCCATTTGCGGTGCACACATATAATGTATATGTTTGTGGGCCCTCAAGGGGTCAAAGTAAAATTGCATTAATTTTAACGTTATTTTACTTATTTTGTGAAAATAACGTTAAAAGTGTTGGGAGGACTGACTTCTAACGAAAACTTTGAGCCGAGGACTCATTCGAAGCAGCCTCTCTATCTCAACTGGGATAAGGGTAAGATTTGTGTCCATCCTTCTCTCCAGACCCTACTAAATAGTGGGAATATATTGTGTATGCTTGTTTGTTTTGTAAATTTGATGAGTGGTATCTCCCAAATCCAATTCTAAATTATGGGTGTTACAAGTTACCACAAATAACATTAGGCCGGGTATGTTAATATATCTTTATAATCAAGTGTAGGCTTGACATAACCAATGCTCAGCCCCTTGTCATCCTAGATCACATAGATTTCTAAAAGATAACCACATAAATGGACTCGTCAATATAGGACTAGCTTAGTTAGTAAAGGCTTTGCCTCTTCGAATGGAGGTCATGGGTTCTAACCCATGCAATTTTGTAATTAGTTTGGAATAGTTTAGGAGGAGACAACCTTTGCCATTAAAAAAAAAAACATAAATGGACTCCATCAAAATTGATAGAGATTATCAAAATTATCTCCGGCAAAACGGGGGGTTGGTTTGCGTAACATGTCAGGACAGGTGTTTGTCAGGATGAGTTTTAACCAAAATTAATTTGGGTTTAAATGGGTCGTTTTTAAAAAAATCAATTTTGCTCAAGTTAACATGAGTTGTAAACTAACAAATAGTTTATTTTAGTAATTTTTAATGATTTCATATCAGATATATTATTGACCATTCTTACCCGTTAGAATTCATTATATTTACATAGTTTTTAAGGTACCCATGACCCACTTTTTATTAAGTTATTACTCATCTCAACCCATAATACTACCCATTTGAATCCAATATGCACTAATTGTTTACTCAAATCTATCCATTTACCTTACTATGGGTCAAGATTGCCACGTTTAATAAAAACGTAAGAAAACACTTCTTTCCCTTATCATGGACCTCAAAGACCAGAAAAATATCCAACATCTGTTTTATAGCAGTCTTACAAATTGCAAGGTCAATTTGTTCCTTATAAAACTATAAAGATGGCTATGTAGGAACACAAAACACAACTTATATGCTAAAAGTATGATGATTTTGGTAACATATCTTGCAACCTAGGGTTTTAACTTTGGTTCTTGATTTCATTTTTACAGATGTTGGTTCTTAATTTAAACTACAGTGACAAAAGCCCAACCCGACCATCCAAGCGTAAAAAATAAAAAATAAAATAAAATAAATAAAATAAAATAAAAAATCTCAAGTCTGCGAAACTCAAGATTTTTTGTTCACTTCGAAAACCCCAATGGGCTGCACCAACCTTGGTAGAATAGCTTCTTCAATCACAAGTCCAAGACAAAAGAATGGCATCTACATGCTCCATATGCACCAAACGGGCTTTATTCTAGCGGTACCCTATGGCTTTCCTAATGAAAGGTCATGGGTTCAAATCCCTCCCAAAGCGAAATAAAGGTCCTTGAGAGGTCATGAGGTTTTCCGGTGCAATTTCCTCCTGGGGTGGTGGAGTCTCAACAAAGGTCATGGTAACCTTGGTGACGTGGCCTAAAAATCAGTGGTTCACACGTTGAGATAAGTGCCGTTAAAAAAAATGCTCCACATGCCTATGACATTTGACTAGATACGTCATTTGATTAAAATAAAGCATTAACCAAGTTGGAATGATAACAAATTAAGGGAACCCAGAGTCCATACTAAAAAAATGCGTGAAACCTAGACCCTAATTTGTGTTGCTACATGACTGCTAATCTATCAAGATTTCACACCATTTTCTTATAAAAGGAGGAAGCAAGGATCCATTTTTCAGATAAAAGAAATATGATCAAGATGATCCAACCTGCAATAAGACTGATAACCATGGTGATTTTCTTGGGTTACCTGATGATATGGGTCATGATGCCTACAAATACATTTTGGCTACATTGGCTGCCACGTATTCATTCCGTCACTGATTCGACATTTCTTGGCCAACAAGGTTCGTGTACTTCACGGTGCTAACCACACGCAGCACCTGCTAGTATTTAGTTCTTTTAATAAAATGATCAACAGTAAATTTTGGACTAGGGTTCCAAAAAATAAGCCCAGAACGTTGAAACTGTCAAACAGATCAAAACAGGTTATGTATGGTCCCGACCTGGTCCGGCTCCGTCCCATCGAGTTTCAACGAGTATGGCTTAATTAACCGAGCCAAAGTAAATTAGTTCTCGACTTCAACTGTACGTATCATGGTTACTATTAAAATTAAGCATTAGATCTATTTATTATTTCACATGTGCAGGAGGGAATATTATAGTTTACACAGCCCCAATCCTCTTGATTGCAGCTTTGGCATGCATACACCTTCATCTAGAAAGCAAGCATTCCCATCATTCAATCAATCAAAGGTAAACATATCAGAATAATTAAACCATAAAATTTGAAAATTAAACAAATTGAGAAAATGCTTTGTTTTGGTATTCCTTATAACCAAATTTTCTGGCAAGTAACGGAAATAACAGAAACATACTGTCATTAATACTCATGCTTTATATCTTCTATTTTTATTGAATAATAATATATTATAGTCATAGATGTTTTGTTACAAGTTTTTTATTAAATAATACTGACCAACGTATAATTTTATTATACCCAAAAACCTAATCAGATTACTAGTTAGACACACCTTGAACCAAAAACCAAATGAACTAAACCACCCTACCCAATAAACATATAAAAACAAACCATTGCAACCAAACCTGACTGATTATAGAAATCTGAAAACCACAACATAATATGTATAGACCAGATTTTATTTAGTCCATAACCAAACCAACTCAAGTCACCTGTAACTGACACCCTAATTTCACTAAACATGTTTTTTGTATAAAATAATATTTGTACCATGTGAAACATGTTAAATACAAGATTTACATTATAGTTGTCATTTTTAAGCATACAACCTCTTTATTTACAAAAACATTCTATGATAGCAATAGAGTATTATTTAAATTTTAATCATAATTAGCTTGTTAGTTACTAACGTAGAACTAAAATGCAGAAATAAATGTTTGCAAGTGAGCACCTCCACTGCAGCTCATGCTATAAAAAAAATCCAATTTAACCCAAACTCACCAAGACCTGTTATCCAACCCGCCCATCATGCCTCATCTAAAATAACCAATGTCTAACTGCGACATTTTAATTATTTTTGTTAGTTCAACTTTCTTCAAGAAAAATTTGATGGGCTTATGGGGAAGGCCCGTGATTGTAAGAGGCCTGCTTGGCATTGTTACCTGGAGAGAGTTACTGTGTCTCTTCATGTTTGTTGGGCTTCTGGTTTGGTCCACATCAGCTTACATACATGCCATGTTTGCCACCATCACTACACAGTCAGCATCCAGAATTAAAGAAAAAGTGTAAACAAATCTAACTCCAAAATCTGTAAATTAATATGTATCCAACAAATTCTTTAATCAAAAGGTTATTTTTGAAATTTTTGGCAGGTGGGAAGTGAAGCTAGACAGCATGGCATTAATGCTAGGACTTGTTGGTAACATTTGTCTGGCTTTTTTGTTCTTTCCAGTGACTCGCGGGTCACCGCTGCTCAGGCAAATTGGTTTAACTTCAGAGTCTAGCATCAAATATCATATATGGGTTGGAAATATAACTATGGTTTTCTTCACAGCTCATGGTTTATGTTACATTGTTTACTGGGCTAAAACACACCAAATTTCACAAGTACGATCATCTCCAATTTTAGGGGTGTTAAAATGGATTGTGTTTGCAGGTTGGCAGGTCAAACCTGAGCGAACACAATAATCTGACACGAACCTGCACATGGCACAAACCCAAAAAATCTAAATAAGACATACAAACCTGAATATGACACGAGTTTTCAAGGGTTGACACATACAAGACGTGTTAAACCTAAATTACATATTTTCTATTTTTGCATATGATACTCTAAAATTATAATTTCCAAAAGTGCATATTTTATGAAAATTAAATTTAAAATACCAAATTTAGTAATAAATTCTCTTTTGTATTTTGAATTTTCCCACAAAGAACTCGATTTTAAGTTATTGCACAATGCACCAATTTAAAATTTTTAATATAAAAATTAAAGCAACAGATAAACCAGCAAATCCGGGATCACAATCCGTTTAACTAAACATTTTTGGGTTTGAGCCCAAACTGACTCAAACTGTTCAGAGACTGAACCCAAACCTGCAAATTTCATGTGTGTCAAAATTTTCCACCCCTAATTTTCCATTTAGGCTTAAAAGATCACTGAAACTGGTTTCTTTAAAACAGATGCTAAAATGGGAAAAAATTGGGATATCAAATGTAGCAGGAGAAGTGGGTTTGCTTACAGGATTAGGTATTTGGTTGACAAGTGTGCCTTGTATAAGAAGAAAAAACTTTGAGCTCTTTTTTTACACCCACCATCTGTATATTCTGTTTGTGGTTTTCTTTATATTACATGTTGGATTTTCTTACTGCTGGATTACCCTTCCGGGATACTTCCTTTTTCTAATAGATCGTATGTTACGGCTCCTGCAATCCCAGCAAAAAGTCAGATTAGTTTCAGCACGCGTTTTACCATGTCAAGCTGTTGAATTGAATTTCTCGAAAACCCCAGGTAATCTGCAAAACAAGAGATTTTAATGTGGGTTGAAACAAGTTCGTCAACGCTTCGTTCATTAATTTTTGTAAATAACTAATGTATCAAATTTGATCATAAAAGTAATACTATTTCAATAATAGACAACTTCTTAGTTAGATTGAAATATTGAATCTGTCTACTTCCAATATCATTTGGCCTTTTGTTTTGCAGGACTGAACTACAATCCAATGAGCTCAATCTTTGTAAATGTGCCTAAAATATCAAAACTTCAATGGCATCCTTTTACCATTACCTCAAGCAGTAATTTGGAACCTGAAAAGTTGAGTGTTGTTATAAAAAGTGAAGGAAACTGGTCCAAAAGATTGTATGAAGAACTATCGCTGCCTTCGATAAATCATCTTCAAGTTTCAGTAGAAGGCCCGTATGGACCTGCAACAACCCATTTTCATAAGTAAGCAAAATAAATAAATAAACGAGTTGTGTGTTCAAAATGTTTATTTTACGACTTACATGACACAGGTATGAAAAGCTTGTGATGTTTAGTGGTGGAAGTGGAATTACTCCATTTATTTCCATCATCCGAGAGCTTGTGCACATTGCAAACGATCCGAACACCACTAACAAAACACCACAAGTTATCCTCGTTTCAGCGTTCAAGAAATCCCTAGATCTCGGGATTTTAGACCTTTTACTTCCTGTTTCAGGCCCCAACCATGATATATCTCGTTTGAGGTTAAAAATCCATGCATACATAACACAAGAGAGCAGGCCATCCAGGCCCATGACAGAAAACCAGCAGGTTTACCGAACCGTATGGTTCAAGCCCAGTGCTCTTGATTCCCCGATTTCTGCAACTTTAGGTAGAAATACCTGGCTTTGGCAGGGGATGATAATCGTTTGGTTTTCTGTTATTTCTTTATCAATTGTTGCTGTTGTTACACAGGTTTACATATACCCAATTGATCATAACACAAATAGGATATTTTCATATACCATAAGATCGATTCTTAACATGCTGATTATATGCATGTCTGTTGCTATAACTATAATTATAGCTTTCTTGTGGAACAAGAAAAAAAATTCTACCGAAATGAAGCAGATTAATGTGACGGAAGAACAAAGTCCAGTGACATCTCCAGGAATGAGTTCCTTGTATTATAATGCAGATAGAGAAATAGAAAGTCTTCCTGATAAATCTTTTGCAGGTTGTATTAAAGTTCATGGTGAAGAAAGACCAGATTTCAAAAGTAAACAAACCTGATTAATTTACAATTTTTTACTACATGTGAAACTATGTCTAAAAAAAATCATAAATGCAGAAATACTTACGGAAATTGAAGGATCTAACATTGGAGTACTAGTTAGTGGACCAAAGAAGATGAGACAAGATGTAGCAGCAATATGCTCATCTGGGTTTTCAAGACACTTGCATTTTGAATCCATCAGCTTCAGTTGGTGAGCCAAATAGAAGGATTTGCTAAAAGAAGATGTTTTTATAAACTCAAAATTATATATGATTTATTGTATTAAAGTAAATATCTTACTGATTCACCGTTAGGCGAGTAGAAAAGCAATGACTCTGGCCATACGAAAGCAAACCGCAGAGTCAAGTAGGCCTAGCTGAGTCGAGACAAAATCACATACTTCCACCACAGATGCTGGTAGCTGTATGTGAACCATTGGTGATCTCCACCAAACACCAGATAAATATTGTATATACACTGAAACTTAAATTTTCAAAACATGAAAACCTTGATATTAAACACTGATGAAAGCAAGACATTTAAAAATGAAGTTCTGCCTTGGGTAATTAAGTTGCTCGGTTTCTCATATTACAGTTGAGATATTGCGAATGGTATTTTTCTTCACGCAACTTAAAATGGTATCAACCGAATAAAAACAAGAGCCTACCAAGTTGAACTTACATGTGACCATAAAAAAGTGCAAAAATATAGAAACAAAGGGATTATTGATTCAAAAATCTCCTATGTACAAACTAATAATCCATTTGCTAAACTGACATAAAATAATGCAGACCTAACATAAAACAAAAGAAGTTATAAGTTCCTTCCCTAATTATCTTTATGAAAATGTCCACCAGTGTTCAACATCCTGTTAGTGGTGTATCTACAGCCTTTCACCTCACTCGTATTCTCTGGATCTCTGTAACCTTTGTATTCAAAACGGGCATGTCTAAAGCCATTATCTTTATTACGAGAATAGCCCTTAGAAGACGCAACATTGTCATAACTCAAACGCCTTCTTTCATTCATTGTTCCATATTTGTCAACATGTATGCTGTTATAACTACTGCTAGGTGGAAATCTTGGACGGAAACGATCATTTGACTTTAATTTTTCAACATATTCAGGCAGGCCATGCCTTTGGTTAGTCCGGTGAAATGTTCTGAAAGGTGATGATCTTCTATCTCTATGTTGCCCATCGATAACATTCCGGTCATCAAAGCTTCTAGAAACACACTGTAGGGTCACGTGACCAATTGGTTGAGAAACAAGGGCAGCTTCAGTTTCACTGGGCTTCCGAAAAGGAAATCTTGTTTCAGGCTCATTTTCCGGGCTTCGTCTTTTTGCATCCATGTTTCGTTTTTTCTGAAAATGCCATGCTATAGGAGACCCTGACCGAGATCTTGTCCGGGATTGCTTTTGAGATCGAGAAATATTAACACCTCGATCAAAACTAGAAGCAAAAAACGGGACTTTTCTTTCAGAATAGCATGGGTCAGGATTATTGAATTCTTCCCGAGAGGCTCTTCTTAATTCAACCCTAGATCTGTCACGGCTAATGTCCCTTGATGGTGGTATTCCACTGTGCATATCGTAAGTTTCATTTCGGTAAACACCCCTCGGATTGTATTGTATAGCCTCAATGCTATTTGATCCACCACCAGATCTAACATTCTTTGGTCTCGAATACCTACTTGACCCGTGCTTATTTCCTGAAAAAGAATTAACCCATTGACCATCATGGTAAGATGATCCTTCCCTCCCCAAGAAGTTTTCTTGACGAAAGTCCCTCTCAGATCTGCATACAAAAAAAATTAAGACAACAAAAAATCATTAAATATCAAATTTGAAGCAAAAAACATAATCCAAAATTTACCTGCTACGATGAATGCAAGATGTAGGCCTACTGTCTATATGCGCCATATTTTTCCTCTCGGAAACAAATTCTTTTGAACTGGAATCCTTTTTCGCTATGATAACAGGTTGAGAATGCTTAGATCCTAAGGCATCAGCTTGATCACCTAGCTCGATGTCATTAATCGGTATTGATACTGATGCTTTATTGGTTTGGGGATGATCAATAACAATTTCGTTTGTAACTGATTCAATAGCATCCGAGTTATCTTCATACATATTATCTGACTCATAATCAACACATTCAAGTTCCTCCAATTCTTCCTTCTCCCAAGTGTGTGTTGCTGGCTCTCTTAACTCACCATCTTCAACAGGAGAATCATAGCCGGATTTAACTTTATCTTGAGAAACATTTGATCCACAACAATCACTGAGATGATCTTCTGAAGCAAGTTTATCAACAGTGTCGCCTTTTAAAGACAAACATCCGCCTTGAAGTACTTCAGAAACAGCTTGTTTATCATCAGATTCAACCTTTACTGTGGCTTCTTCCAGTGAAACTGAAGCCGTTGAAGTAGAAATGTTCTCACACTTGGCAAAACTAACAAAAGAATCAACCACATCTGATTTGCTTACACTACTCTCAACATCATTTCTTTTTTCCAAATAACCCCCATCACCATTTACTTGATTACCAACAACATCTGGCCTCCCAGATATTCCCTGTTCATCTCCTGTAACTTGAGAATACCTAGTTTCGTTCTGTAAACCATCCCTATTAACATCTTCTAAGTAACTTTTTTCGCATTTATGATCAACAAAAATAACAGAAGGTTCTTCCCATTCATCCATCACGGTGTTCAAATCCCAATGCAACCGAAGATTTTTTGAAGAAACAGGGCCTTTAACACCCTCATCATTCCCACTATCACAAACATTTTGTGTAACCGGAAACGTATTATCTCGAACAGGGCCTTTAACACCTTCATCATTCCCACTATCACAAACATTTTGTGTAACCGGAAACGTATTATCTTGATTTGAAGAATCATCTGAGACAGGGGTTGAGTAATCTTCCACTGCAGAAGACTCAACGTAAACCGATGAATCATAAATAGAGCTACGGCAAGCAGTAGCAGCAAGAAGTTCAATACCAGAAAAGTCGTTCAGTTTGGGAACATCTTTCACTGAAACGTGTTCAGTGCTCATGGGCAGCTCATGATGGGGGGATGAAGTCTGAGGTTGAGATGATCGAGCCCCTTGACCAGGAGACTGACGTAGAAGTATTCTTTTCTTTATAGGAAACTCAAGTACTTCCTCAGCAAAGTGTTGACCAAGAATGGCTACACCAGACTGCAAAAATACATGTAAATAGAAAAATCAATGCAATTTTCAAGCATACAAACCACTTAGAGACGTAACTACAAGTGAATAATACCTTTTCATAATCAAAAGTAACCGAGTCATGCATCTTGCTGCCAGAATGAAAACCAAGCACAGAACCGCTTGGCTTCGTCCTTCTAAGGCGCCTCTTCATACTCCTTTGTCCCTTTTTAACAGCACTCCATGTGAGGTCTGAGTTGATAACCTTTAAAAGCTCCAAGTTCATTTTAATATTGCCTTCTGTTACATCAAAAGGCCACGTATTAGAAAACAGCTTCAGATCTTACTAAGGGTCACAGTAATCATTTATCATTCTAAAAAGAATAAATCTACCCTATTATCTTCACGCCAAATTGCAAATACTGTGGATATTCCCAACATCAAGGACCCACAAAAGCAAAAATGTTGAAATTACTACTTTAGCTTTAACCATGATGTCTAAAGGAGATGGTGTGTAGACCAGATCTATCATAAACATAAGAGGATGTATAACAAACTTATGGAACTCCAGAAGATAAGTTCAAATTAAATTCTTCTTTGAGTTCTTCGGAGCTCCGTTCATATGCAAAATATGTCCCATGAAGAAGTTTTACAAGATTTAAACGTGTCTCTATATGATTAGATCTGGAAAACCATAGGTGAGGCCATATTAAATTAATTAAATTGAAGTGAAGATGATGATTAATTCATGGATGACGGAGCAGGATTTAAAGAGTGATTTTAACACTTCGATTAGTTCTTTATAGATCTAAAAATCTTGGGCAAAAACAACAGTAGAAGTATTTTCCTTGTTCCGTTCCTCAAAACAAGATTAGACACGTCTTCAACGTTCAGTTATACTAGGCAAAATCGGAACTTTATACAGTTCTTCGCGGATCTATGTCCTATGTAGAACCAAACGTTCCTTCAAGATCACGAGATTCAAACCGTAATGATTTTCAATTCATCAAATCATTATGTAAACAAAAAAATCATCGAGAACCACATCCGGGCACCAAACATGTATTAGATCTGATCTCTGAAAAGTTGCATCCATCAGATGGTTATGTGCAGCAATCACACATCCTCGAATCATCTTCATTGAGAAATAAATCTAAAAACACTGAGAATTTAACAAACTTATGTGTTCTTTCAGTACCTGTTTTCAATTTTCTGCGCTGCCGCAAGATCAAAAAAAACAAATAAACGACCTCCTTTATCCCGTCAAATTGAACAAAAAATTCCGTCGATCTTCAATACACCGACAGATCGGTAAGTTATGACAAACGATCTATCTAGATCTCAGATCAAACAATCATGAAACTCCAGCAATTAATAGTGATGATAGATCGAACAATCGTTCGGTTTGCTTGAATCAAACGCCAATCGGTCGATCGAATGTCGTTTTCTTCAATCGGCGATTAGGATTGATGCTTGAGAAATCCGAATCTTTGGAAGAACAAGAGAAGTTGTGAAGAGTAATAATTGGCGGTTGATTGGAGGGATGGATGTATTTATGGGGCAAAATGCCCTAGAACTTATCATATGCCATGTCGCGAAGATTGGGCAACCTTTAAGAGCTAGATTTATGTTATTTTTCACTATTTTCTTTCCTTTTTTTTTTTTTTTGCAATAGCCAATTTTGAAGTTTAAATAATAAATAAATTATCTAGCAAATTAAATTTTTACCAAAAAATATTGAGTCATATCACTCTACCAACATGGATTTTCAATTACATCGGTGGTGAAAACATTACGAATATCAAATGCAAACAAATAAAACGGGCTGCAACAACTGTTGATCTCTCATAAAACAATAAATCGAATTGTTACGAAAGTAGGGAATACAAACCCAAATGTAATTGCAGAGTGTTAAAAATATGTTTTTTGTTATGTGTATTCAATCAAACGATGGTTAACATGTTATGAATATTAAAACGCGTACGAAAAAGTTGTCGTTCTTTAATCTCGTAGAATAACTTGATAAGATTTAATCAAAATACTTTTAAGGTATTTTTCATTTGGTTAATTATTTTAATACTATAACCCATACTTTGATTTTTATTTTCAGAATAGAGTTTGTAAGTCTCGTGTAATCAAATATAAACCAAATGATATATCTCATCATTAATTTTAGAGTTGGTTATATAATTATTTCATGTCATATGTTTATTGCACTGGTGTTTATAACTTCGAGGAATTACATTGGTCGTATGAAGTATTTATATAAATATAACAACTGGTGATCCATATAAACAATAATCTTCAATTTTTTCGCTAAATTGGGTGTAAAATGTGAGACAACACCCACCCACTATTCCCCCTTTACCCCTACCACCATTATCGTCATCTCTTTCATATTCTCACATTATCTAACTAATGCTCGCTAGGCCTGTAAACGAACCGAATGAACACGAACACAGGCATGTTTGTGTTCGTTCATTTAAACTTAACCGAACACGAACACGTTAACGAACATGAATTTTGTGTTCGTTTATTAAGAAAATGAATATGTTCGTGTTCGTTTGTGTTCGTTCATTAATAAATTAAACAAACTGTTCATGAACATAAATGAACACAAACGAACTAAAATAAACGAACAAACTTAAATGGACATTTTTTTAACACCATTGAACAATCATAAACGAACATGAACACTATTGAACAAACATAAACGAACACAATTGAACAAGTATAAACGAGCAAAAACGACTAGTCTCTTAAATGTAAATACATATCATTTGTAGATTAGTTAGTTAACCGAACAAAAACTAACATTACATAGTTAACGAACACTAACGAACACAAATAAACGAACGTAAATAAACGAACATAACCGAACTGTTCATGAACATAAATAAACGAACACAATGTGTGTTCATGTTCGTTCCTTTAATTAAACGAACACAAAATTTATGTTCGTGTTCGTTCCTTTATTGAATAAACGAACATAAACGAACTTCTTACCGAACAGTTCATGAACTGTTCGTTACGTTTACAGGCCTAATGCTCGCCCTCCCACCTGTCAGTGCATCACCACATTGGAACCGAAAAACCACCAACCGTTCCTCCTACCCAACCACCTCCATCTCCCACAAATCCACATACAAGTAATCGTCGTTTATCTCATCACCATCATACCAACCCCTCCCCACCCTAGTATCCTTGTCAACAAATGTGCCTTTACACTATTCAATGAAAAAACATGTTTATTTGTTCAGTCAATTTTCCTAAACTTCAGGCTCGAATTAATTATTTTTATAATAATATCATATTATTTTTTTCAGAGGCGGCCCTGAGAAATTGGGTGCCCAGGACGAGTCGGGGAAAAAAGGCCCCTAACGCATTCAAAGCTCCTGACCAAGCGGGGGTCAAGGGGGCCGCGCCCCCTTGCGGGGTCCTAGGGGTAGCGCCCCTGGCGGGGTCCAAGGGGCAACGCCCCGAAACCTAAACGAAATGTCATAAGTTAATATGTTCGGGATTAACTTCCGTATTTTACCTAAATCAGTCATTCAATAATCAGTAAACTGTAAATCCATGGGCCCAATTTCTTGGGATTTTGAATTTTAATTTCTTCTTGAACGTGAGCGTCCATGGAGCCGGTTAGGATAAAGGGCTTTTGAGAAACGAAATGGGCCCATAAATATATTTAATTGAGTTATTTGTTACTCAAACCCGTGTAATACTCGGGTTTATAACCTAATATATATATAAATACATATATAAAAATGTGCCCCTCGAAAAATTGGGCCCGGGACGGAGGTCGGGTTTGCCCCTCCCCGGGCCGCCCCTGATTTTTTTCTCTAACTTGTTTTTTGTTTAACTCACTTTTCATTGAAGTAACAAGAAATATATGCATAATTATTGATTGTAGGTATTTTAATTATTCAACATATATAATACACTTATTTTTAACTTGGTATTCAAATACATGACTTACTAGGCTTTCTTACACAAAATTGGTGTTTCAAAAACACGTTGTAGTCTATGACTGTTAATGAATAAAAATATAAATACAATATAACAGAAATATTCGAAATTTAATTTTAAGAATAACATATAATTTTAAGGTGTTGGTTTATTTTCGTAATTGGTTATAATACTAGGATACGTATTTTGCTTGTACCATATTATATAGCAGGCAATTTTCATAAGTACTCATCAAATTTTTCGAATTAAGTTATTTATTCGTCTGGATTTTTTTTATATATTTTTCAACATCCTTTATATTTTCAAGATAAAATTACAACGATATACACAATGCATGATTTTCAAGTACGTTCACTTAGTTTGAGAGTATCTATAATTTTAAGTTTATAAGATATTACGATTCTACCATATATGTCTTTTTCATTCCGTCGAAAATCTATTTTACGGTATAGACGCTTATGACCTCTGGCATTACGACCTTTACCACGGGCGGATCTTTACCCGGAGTAGAGCATAAACCTAAAAAGATTAACGAGGCCCATTTAAGAACAAGAAAATGACATCGTGATTTGGATTGGATCTTGATTTTCCTATATACTTTATAGCTATGTTTATTATAGTCTATAATTTTAGATGTTATTTTCATATATAAAACAATGCATTTTAGTTGGTTTATAAGCTAAGAAGGGTGTGTTGTGTGATAAGTTAGATATGAGAAGCGAGAACGGATTCCTTGTATGTTGGAGCGTTGGTAATTATACAAGAGAGAGAGAGAGAGAGGGTTGAGAGTTAAGGCGTTATGCCAACATTATTTTATATAAGAATTTTTATTAAAAAGATGTTATAAATTTGACCACAAAAAACTAAACTTTGCAAATATGAAAGAATACAGTGACTCATAAGCTCTAAGGTAACGTTTAATTTGCATGAATGAAAGATGTGATATAATGAGTTATTACGTTGAAATGAAAAAAATATGTTGGGTTACCACATAGGAATAGAATGCACAATATGATTCCTCCACTTTTGATGTTTTTTATTCATTGGAATATGGGTGTTTTTTATCATCCCTTCTCTTGAATGAATGATCCGACCAATGACCTGACCGATGTCCAAAATCATGACCCGATCCATTACCAAAACCATGAGCCGTCTATTGACCTGACCCATGATCCGAACCATGGCTCGCCCCATGACCTGAAGCATGACATGAACAACGACTCAAACCCTGACCCGAACCATGTCTCAAAAAATTACCCGACCCTTGACTCAAACAATGATCTGACCTGTGAACCAAACCATGACCCAACCCATGAAATGCCCCATCATCGAACCATGAGCTAAACAATAACCGACCAATAAACCGATCGGTTGTCCGAACCATGACTCAACCCATGAAAAAAAAAACCAACCCACGACCCGACCCATGATTCAAACAATGATTAAAATCATGACTCGACCCATAAATTGTATTACATTTCTTCATCTTCTCATGTCTACCAAGCAACAAAAAGTAATTAATCATTTCATTAACATATGTAAACCAAACAGGACAATAAAATGACAATGATTAATTTTATTCCCAAGTCCATTCCATTCCTTCATACCAAACATACCCTAAATATCTAATCAATATATTGTCTCTTAATGTTACATCTTACACATTCAAACTTAAGGTTACCTCTTGATTACTAAAAGACTATGATTTATTAAGATGTGGTCTCTTAATGGTCATTAACAGTGTATCAAACAACTCCTAACTATGTGTACACATATCATTTGTAGTTTAATAATATTAAGAGTTATTTGATAGTCTTTTAATATTCATTAATAAGTTACCTCTTAATGGTTTATAAACACTTAATGATTAAGAGGTAAGTTTAACCCTTTTTTTTGAAAAACGACGATCCTACATATCACGTATGTTGTCATTAAAGGGTCCACTGGGCAAAGGTAAGACGCGACCACACTAGATGCTCGAGAACCCCTAGAATGGTCAATAAGTTACCCATTGGTACATATTACAGAAACCGAGATTAAGCTCAAGATTCCTTCCCTCACCTTGATGCCCTTTGAATTGCCTTTGGTAGCGCTTGAATCCATGATCTCTCGGTCACAAGGTGAAACACCAACCAGTAGGCTAAATTTGCAGGATAAGTACTTTTTGATGTTAAAATGTAGCCATTAAGACTTAATATTATATTCTAACTATTAAGAGACTATAATTCATTATATTTAATGAGATCTGAAATGTCATATTTTTGTGCATCTTTTTCTTAATTTCCTTATTTATTTATCGTATATAATAATAATATAAAACATATAATTTTTAACTATTATAAAGTTATATATTTCATAAAAACATATATTACAATAATATATTTTAATTTCAAAAAAAAAATGATCAATTCAATTGTTTAATCTTTGTATATTTGGCCAATTACATATTTCTTCTTGTTAAAACTCTTTATTATATATTTACTCAATCATAAAACTATATTACATATTTCCCTCTTTTAAACTAAATATATTATAGTATTTATCCATTTCATTAAACTTTTTTTATGTATTTCCTATTTTACACTTAATTAACCAATTAAAAACAATTTACATCATTATCCTTAATAATGGACAATTTTGAAAACATAAGAATATTTGTAATTTTAGTTGAATATTGGGGATATGTCATATATGTAATCTGGATGTTTAATAAGAGGATATTTACCAAAGGACATTTGTCCTAATGGTACCAAGACGTGATAAAGGTGTCCTCTCTAAAATAGGTTGAGTGTTCTAGTCCCATAGTGGACAAAAGATGGAAAAAATTTGTTGTTCAAAAAAAATAAGGGGATATTTGATTAATAATTAATTATTTACAAGTGTACGTTACACGGATTTGGTAACATAATTTTAAATATATTAACTTGTTCACATTCCATACCCACTTAGATTCAATCCAAGAAAGTTAATTTTTCATATCAAGTTGCAATCAAAATAAATATTGATTTAGTTTATTCGTTTGTAATTTTTTTAAATATCAACTTTTGTTAAGCTAAATAAAATGTATCCAAATTAATTTAGTTTTTTATTTAATTAAAAAAATTGTTGGATGCCATACGACACAGTCAACTCATTTTATTTTTACCAGTCCAATTTATTTGACCCAGTTTTATGGTGCCATTTTTTAAGAATATATTTGTTGGTTTATATCTTTTACAAATTTATTATTATTATCATTATTTTGACCGGCTATTTTTTAGATCACAGACGGATAACTGGAGTATATCATTGTGTCATCAATGCTATCACCAGATCATGTACATAAGACATCACCACACCACCGGTTATAAGAAAAACTTAATACTTTAAGTAAACTCTTTTGTAAGATTTTAGCCTAAGATCATTTGGTTTCTGAAATTTGTTTTACCATCAAGATATTGTTATGCTGCAATGTCTTTTGTTAAATAATAAATACAAATTTATTATTCAATAATAGTGTTTTAAATTAATTATTATTGATTTAAGATTTTAAAATTATAAAAAAAAAGTCAAAAACGCGTTTGTGTGAATTGGCAAAGTCAAAGATGCCTTCCTTTTACCTCCATTTTCTATGTTCTTTTCTTTCGTACACACCTTCCTTATCATGATTCCAGCTGTCTTCCTGCTGTCACCTTTTAATGTAATTAATATTTATTATATATTTTTATAATTTATAAATATGTATTATTTTTTTTCAAACATATTTCTTAAATATTTTGAATAATAATAATAAAAAATACAAAATGTTAGTATTATTGTTATACGGAAAAGATAAGAAAAATAACATACTAAATATGCAATAATACGAAATAATATGCCAAGATCAAGCCAAATCTTTGAACTTTTTTGAATATCATTGTAAACACATTCAGAACACTTTCTTATGTAAGGTTTTAAGTTTTTAACATCGTTTGAGAGAACAAAAACTTACAACGATGTTAACTCTCAAACGGTGATAAATTTACGCAAACTCATTAAATAAAAAATGTTCTGAATGTGTTTACAATGATGTTAAAAAATCAAAGATTTTGCTTGATCTTAACGGGTTATTTCAGGTTATTGCACATACTTCCATCCCCATTGTTATACTATTGTATCAATAATCTAACCCTTTTAACAAATGCGTTTATAGCTTATAGTTTTGTGCAATTTTACCAGTTATATCATACAACTTTGATGCCGGCGGTTTTAAGGTATGTCGATTACCTTCTAAAAATTTATAATTTCCTAACCATAGTTACTTAACGAGTTCCTTAATATACTCTATAACAGGTCTTTAACAGATACTTTAACAGATCATTTATAATATTGACTGCTAACATATATATTTTTATAACAAAATTCTCGAATAACCTGACCCATAACCCGATTAAAATGTAGAAAGTTAGAGCATGTTATTACCTTCTAAATTAGGTTGTGTTATCATCAAGCCTCATCAGTCGCGATGTAGCCGGTTGGGGGTCGGGTTGTGTTTCCGGAACCACTTCAACGTCGGATTCCGGTTGGGTTTCGTAAACGTTGTCAAAAGCGGGTGAACTTTGATTGAAAAATGGTTGTTATGGGTACGAATTTGAAAACGTTAGAAATGGGTTCGGGTTATCAGGACCTTTAGGTTGTTTGTATCGCCTTGAGGACGATAGCAATTCATAAACGGGTTGTTTGGATCAATGGTGTGTGGAAGTTTTTTAAAGATATGAGAGTTGAAAATTTTGAAGAGTTTTTGATAGATTAAGAGAGTATGTAAGTGTTTTTGATTGTGTGTTGAATGAGTTTATATAGTGTTTAATTTTGTTTGATCTTCAAACGGCTATATAACCGTTTTTAGTTATTTATTTTTCTTTGGCTTTCAACGGTCAGATGGTGAGCGGGCTCACGCCTCCACTCATCACGCCCCCTAGGGGTGTGCGTGGTGCGGTTCGGTGCGGTTATGGCCAATTTCAAAACCATAACCGCATGTGCGGTTAATGACATTTCTAAAACCATAACCGAACCGCAATATGCGGTTAACCGCACTTCGGTTAACCGCCGGTTTCGGTTAATTTCGGTTAAATCGGTTAATTAACCATTCTATTATAACCTAAAATAATAAATTTAAAATAATGTGTATTTTTGTCGAGTGTAGTCCAATTTTAATATATCAAGTCATCTCATAGCCGAACTTGTCCTTTTATAGTGAGTTTTCATTACATGTTTATTTTTTTCATCGATGTGCTACTTCGGTTGTTTGTGGTGATAATGAGTTTAGGGAACGGTGATCAGTAAGATTAATAAACTGTTATGATTAATGTGTATTTTACTATATATAAAGTGAAACTGATAGCATCTAGCCATCTACTATGTTAATATGATTAATATCATGAAGAACATCATATGTTTTGAAGAATTATATAATAATTAATAGTAATAATAATAGTAATAGTAATAATAATATATAACAATCGGTTCGGTTCGGTTAATGCGGTTAATTTATACATCAAAACCGAAACCGAACCGCAATGTGCGGTTAATCGATTATGCTTAACCAAACCGTCGGTTAATTGTTCGGTTCGGTTAAATCGGTTCGGTTAAGTCGGTTATTTCGGTTACGATTCGGTTAATTCGGTTATTTGCTCACCCCTAACGCCCCCATCACGCTGGTGTGTAGTGGGTGAGGGCGCCACCGGGACGTGACCGGCCCCTCTCATTAAAATTAAACAGATTTAGATCCTCACATATATATTTTTTAAATAGAATGATCTACATATGAATCAATTGAACATTACAGGTCTTGTCTCATTCGTTATCTGCTTCAATTGCATTCTAGCCTCAACCATATGTTACTCCTTCTTATCCAACTATTGTCTTTATTCGGATCCAATCACTAACACATCCGGATCCACAACCTTCATATTTCAAATACCCAACAAATCCTAACCCAGCTCAATTGTATCCCCATACTCGTAAACATTCTTAACTTAATATACGATGTGATATTTTACAGGCGAGTAAAAAACAAAAAACCAAACCAGAACCAGAAAACATACATAATCGATCCTGAAAAATGAACCGAACTAATAGCCGACTGTTGAGTTTGTTCGTTTTGTTTTTAAGAAAAAAACAAGTTCTATGGTTTGATTTTGATTTTGATTTAGAGTGAGAAAAAAACCAAACAAAGCCAAATTGTGCCGAACCATAGGAAGATGATATTAATGTTTTCACAATTTTAATGTATGCTTTATATTCTATTCTATATATACTTAATTTGCAACGTCGTTGCCTTTATTATATATAAATTATAACTTCTAGATATATATGATTCTTATTGTTGAAAAACTTAAGTTATCCATTTGGTATAATGGATAAGGCTCTAAGGTTTGAAACTCATGGTTCTCGTTCAATTATTGCTTTTAACTTTTTTTTTCTTTCTTTCGTATTTTTGATTCATTTGTTTTACAAAGTAATATTTTACCAGACATTTTGGTATAAACTTAATCAAACTCGACTCCGTTTTATGTTTTCAGTTGCGTTAACTCTAATAAAATTTTATTTGTTATATGTTTCGTCATAAACATTAGTCAAAACTGATTCTGTCTATATTTCTGGTTCGCTTACCTACAATATTTTTTTGCTTTTTTCAAATATGCATTCACATTTCGTAATTCTAATTTTTACAATGATATAATATTTTACATTTTTATCCATATTTCATTTGGTTAAGATTTTTTTTAACATTTTTACAATGATTTAAATTATTAATGTTTTTCAAACATATCGTTGCAATTTGTTTTTTTAAAATATATGGTTTATCTTCTGTATTATATACAATTTAATTTTTCATAATCATTTTCTTTCATTAATTTAAAATATATACGTGTAAACTTTGGTTATATCGACTCAAGACGACGTGTTGTTAGTGAAAATAAGGTCGGCACTGACACCAACACCGATTTAATAACATATCACTGTTTGAAAAACAACAATTTTTTATATATTTCGATCTTCAGAATTGAGTTGTAACTTTATACATCTCTTGTATGTATATAAAACACAACATGCATAATAAAATTCGTAAACATGTTGCACCACATGATTTTGCTTATACCTTTTCTACTATAATTTTTTTAAATTAATGCAAGACAACGTATAAGACACAATAATGTTCTTTATCTACATTTTAATCTCCATAATCGATCATATGAGACTTCACATAATTTTCTTAATCTTACCATCATGTTGCAACACATGAATTTTAATCATATCAATCGCCGCAACGCGTGGACAACTTTCTAGTTTTACTCAAACACTAATAATCCATTAAAATATTTTATAAAATAATTTAAACTATTATGTTGTAGTCCAAAAGTTTGAAGACTAAATGATTAAACCAAAAAAACTAAAATTAAATTGAATTTATCATAAAAACCAGAAACCTAAAAACCAAAGTTTCGAAGCGGTTTGAACATAAACCATCGTATGTACACCCCTATGATAATTAGCAATCAACATGTTTAAGTGTTTAACCTAATATATCGTTAGTATGCGCATGACCTTAGAAAAGTCTATAACTTTATAAATTAACCTTAACGAAAATCACTGGGACAACATAAGAGACGTATTGTGTATGTGTGCAGCAATAGACTACATGTCGTATAAATCAATATTTTTTTCAAAAATTTCAAAGGTTTGTTCATACCCAGCAAGTCACGTGACAAAATAAAAAAATATGTATTTTATTTTATTTATATTGTTTTGTTAATACTGGGTAATAAAAAAATGGTAAACGCCACCATTAAAACTGGGTGATAACAAATGTAATGAACGTTGAAAACATGTACAATAAGAGGAGGTAGCTTTTTTGGCGTGACCATGAGTCTATGACTGGACGAAAAGGGATGCAGAGTTGGCGTACACAAAACTAGTGTGGTTTAAATATTTGTAAACACAAGATTATGCAATTTTTTTAGTAAAATACACTGCTAAGTAAAAAAGTTTGCTTTATTGTGTTAATGGTTGTCTGATTAATTTATGTTATTACTCAAAAAAAAATTAATGTTGCTATTTGTTAAAATTTGGGTGTAAGAAGTGTGGAACACATTCAGAATCTTTTGTTTATTTGGCAAAAATCAAATAAAACAAACAAGGCAGTTAAAGTTTGGTAAAAACTAGAGATTTTACTGAAATAGCTTACCAAACATCATCAAAAACATTTTTTTTTAACTACAGGAGTCAATAGTTTGACTGCCTATCAATGTCATAGGATGGAATCATACTCTATTTTGACCTTTTTGGTGACTCAGTCAGCACAAAGCTAGGAAGATCATCATACTCTTTCTTGTTCATATATGACAGTTTTGGAGAATCCAGGCTTTCACAAATCGGGGAAGGTGGCCAAACATGAGGTTGATCTTCGATTATTGGCTCAGGTATCTCCTCCATCTCAAAGATCATCATGGGATTTTCATCCTGTACAATAAACAAGAATTTCATTCTGAATGACACAAATTAAAGAAAGTTGAGAACTTGTAAAATCACACACCTTTGGTGGATGATTGCATGCAGACAGAGATTGGAAACCAGCATCTGCAATTGAACAAAAAAAAGGTTAAGTTACCAGCAATTAAACCAGTAAAAAGATGCTAACAAACTGATTTACTAGTGATTTAGATGAGTAAAAGCCACACATATTGAAAGGAGGCATGTATTTTTGAACAATAAAATTGGTAAGTAATTTCTAGTGATTTAAGAAACACGTATTGACAACAGGCATCTACAATTGAACAACAAAAATGGAAAGTTAAGTTACTAGCGGGTAATTTCTAGTGATTAAAGAAACACATATTGAAAACAGGCATCTACAATTGAACAACAAAAATGGAAAGTTAAGTTACTAGCAGGTAAATGAGTAAAAAGACACAAAACATTGAATAAGCTGGTAGCAACTGAACTGGTAAAAGCAACACAGACTGAAAACAGATTGAATAATTACTTGCTATCAAATGAGTAAAAAGATGCTAACAAACAGAATGAATAGTTACTACCGATCAGATGAGTAAAATGAGGCATCTACAATTGAACAATATATATAGCAAGTTAATAGCAATTGAAGGAACAAAAGCAATACAAACTGAAAACAGGCATCTACAATAGAAGAATGAAAATCGTAATAAGATGCTAACAAACAAACTGAATAAGCTACAATCGCTTAAAGATAATAACAAATGAACTGAATAAGCTACTAGCGATTGGGTAAAAGCATCACAGATAAAAAAAAAAAAAAAAAAAGACAAGCTACTGCTTACTAGCGATTAAAATAGTTAAACAATACTAACAAACAGACTGAACAAGTTAAAAGCGATTAAAGACATAAAAGGATACCTTCATCTAGCCCAATGGTCTTCAAGAACTCATTCAAGCCCATTGATTTTTTCTGTGCTTTGATACATTCATCATGATTGTGAAGGTAGCCTTCTTCAGCAATAGAGAACGGAAACTTTTCCTCATCAGCAAACGCTACTTCTTGCTTTCCTTGACTCTTTTTCTTTAAACCTTGCTTCTGAGAAGATGGTATAACCGAATTCGTAAGGTCACCAAGTGCTTTTCTGCCACCAACAGGAACTTGAGCCTTTTTGGAAACACCAAGATCTTCTTCTAATGGAATCACATTCTTGGTGTTTTGTTTTCTTGATGGCTGGAGCGCAGAAGGTTTCCCGGAGTTCGATATGTCATTCAATGGTTTCCTTCCTCCAAGACCCCGTTTGTTCTTTTGAACCATAGACCCATTGGTTTTAATCCCTGCAAAGATCAATGATTAACTTCACAACAACTGAAAATCAATTGGTACGACATTAAAAATATGCATGCAATCCTACAACAAACACGAGACGAAAATCATCTTTATAAAGAGTGTTAAAAGCAAAAAGGCATAACATACCATCAAAGTGCACACTGAGATTCTGGTCTTGAGTTAGACGGCTAGAATGCATTGCCATTTTCTTGCAACTAGTTTGATTCACTGCAGTCTACATGATGCAAACAAAAAAAAATAAATTCACATACAACACAATGTCAATCACTTAGGGGACATTACAAATCCAATGAATCCTTCAAGAACTTGGGTTTTATATTACCAGCAAAATCTTAAATCATTTATGGGAGAACGAGTAAAACAAGCAACAAAATCTAGATTCAATTGGTTCTAAACTTCAAATTACAAGATAAGGAACAAATTTGATTGCAAATTACTTGAAAACCCTAACAAACCAAGCGTTTTGTTTGATGTATCGGACATATTAGTTCTTTCAGTTTCGTACAGGCAAAATCATTTAGGGTTTCCACACATCTTGTAATCGTATAATCATTCAGGGATAAATCCAGATCATGGTTCCGTCTGTTGGATTACAACATACGAAAAAATATACGATTTCAAAGTTTGAAAACCTTACGAATTGAAACTAGGGTTTTGTTTAAGTTGCGAAAAAACACAATCCCACATTTTGATTGCAGTATCACGTTTAATCAAAGCAAAACTATTACAATATTTCAACAGTAACACCAAGATCATGCATCATAAAATAGATTCTAATAGAAGAACAATTTGAACAAAAACAAACGAGATCTAAATCAAACAAAACCAATAAATGTAATTGAAACACACGCAGATGAAAATAAATTAGGGTTTAATCAAAGAACAATACTTACAAACAATTGTATCGATCGAGCGATGGCTTTGTGTGGTTTATGCTTTCAACTGGATAACTTCTTGTTTGATTGGAAATTTTTTATGATGTTCTTCAAATTCTTTGCAATTTAATGGGAGGAGGGAGCAACGGTCATATACATATTTTTTCTTGACAGATTTACCCCTCACTTTGCAGTTAATTATCATATGGAATCATTCTTGTTATGGGTGTTCAAAATATCCGAAACCCGAAAAAACCTTATCCGAAATCAATTTCGGGTTTTTCGGGTCGGATAATATGATTTTAGATTCTGGTCGGGTTTCGGATATGCAAAAAACTAGTTTTTTCGGGTCGGATGTCCGAAAAAACAGCAGGTTTATTCGGGTTGTTCGGGTCGGATAATATATTTTGAATTTCGGGTCGGGTTTTGGATAGACCAAATAAAATTTCAAATCCAGAAAACCCGAATAACTCGTTATCCGACCCGATGAACACCCCTAGTATAATACTTAAGAAAAATGTTTGATATACATGAATGAGCGGATGTATAGAATTACTCCATTATTGAAAAGAGGCATTGACGTTCGTTTCTAGCATTTTTTCAGAGGTTTTATTCTCTTGGGATACAAATAAGGAAGTTTTCGATAACAGAAAATTACTCAATAATTTATATTTTAAGTATCATTTGTACGTAGACAATCTCTTTGATGTAAGACTTTAAGTGTGACCAACTTTAATATAGCATCACATCTTTTTTCGAAAGATAAACAAGTATATGGCTGTCTAAGCATTCTATTACAACATTGGGATATGTGTTATAAGGCTTGAACGACCGCGTGAAGGAGGTGTCCCGTTCCCGTCATACCTATGGTGCATGTGACATGCTAAAAATAATAGGGTTTTTAGAGTGGAAAAAGCCAAGTCCCAATAAGATGATAGGGTAAATCAAGATTCTAAGCTTTCTTTGAATAAAAAATAGAACAAAACTTGATTAGTTAGATTGAAAGATGTAATCTAATTTTTAACTTGTAAGCAGGTTGTAACTCTATTTGTTTGCTAGATCTAACTTCTTGTTAGGATCTGTGTTTTTTTTATTAATATATAGCATGAATTTTTGTTGGAAATATAAGAATCAATCTATTTAATTTAAAAAACCCTAAGTTTCAACCATTTAAAATCAAAAGGGAAATGTAATTTTAGTCCCCATGATTTGACAATTTTAGTCATTTTAGTTCAATAATTTAAATTTTGTCATTTTGGTCATTATTGTTTCATTTTATTGTCATTTACGTTTCTATGGTTTGTTAATTTTTGTCATTTTAGTCCAAAAGTTTAAATTTAATTGGATTAAAATGTCAATAAAATGAAAACCAAAATGTCAACCAAATAAAACCATAATGACCAAAATTGCAAATTAAATTATTGGACTAAAATGATAAAAATTGTCAAACCATAGGGACTAAAATGACATTTGATTCAAATAGAATTTGCAGGTACTTATACTAAATTATAAAATATAATGAACTAGTCTATTACCCGTGTGAACACACGGATTAAATATAAAATATTAAAAAATTAATGGTAAAAATTTAAAAATAATAAATGATGGTATTTTTTTATATAAAATGATTAAATTATGTATTAATAATTACTTTAGATAATAAAACAATAATCAAAATTTTTAATAACAATAGTAATATCTTTAACATTCTTAATTTGTAATAATTGAAATATTTGAACTAACTAAAGTTAAAAATCTAATTAGTTAGTTTTCTATCAAAAACTAACTATTTTTAAGTAAGATGAGAAGGTAATATTTTTATAATTATTAAAGTTAAAGAACTTAATTTGAAATAACTGTTAAACATATAAGACAAAAAAATGCAACTTTTATCATCATTTACGTATTTTTCTGCTTATATTTATTTATTTTTTTGAAATAAATTGTTTTTTAAGAATTTTTTTTGTAAAACTATTATTTTCTAAAAGTAACAAATTGAAATATTTCTTATTTTTTTAAAAATTGATATTTATGAGAAAAATATATGTTATAAACTTTTTAAAATATATTTTATAATAAAATGATTCGATTTAAATATATAAAAACTATTTTTAAATTTGCAAAATAAAAATAATATCATTAGTTATTATTATTATTATTATTATTAAATAAGATAGATAATATAATTGATTTAATATGAGAGATAATGTAATATATTTAATAAGAGATAATTAAATGAGTGCATAAAAAATTGACAAATGGCATTATGGCCTTACAATGTGACAAGTGGCAAATGAATATTTTTGTTTATTAGAATAGATAGTAGAAACTTTGTAAGTTAATATATCTTATTAATCATTCATAACTATAACTATGTATTATGTATGGAAATATAATGACAAAAGTTACAAAAGAAATTTTATTCAATCACAAAATTTGACCATTGGTGGATATAAGAATGTGGCTTTACCCTTAATTTTTTTTCCCATCAGTAACGTATAAAATTAGGATTCCATTGGCACTTACAGATTTTTAACACAAAGTTCCATTTATTTGACCATTGTTATATATATTAATTATTATATATATTATAAGCCATGAAAAATGAATATGATAGTTTTAGGATTTGAGTTTGAACACACATATATTAAATGATGATTTTTGTCATTTGTGCGTTTTTTTTTATTTTACTTTTTTGTATTCGGATTTTTGAGTTTTGATGCTTGCTTTTGCGACTAAGTATATTTTCATGTTTATGATGGATGACACTTGCTTTTATGACGAAGTATGCGTTAGGATTTGTGATAAACTGACAGTAGTTGTGGTGTTTTTTATTTGCTTTTATATATTCAAGATTGTGTTGGTTGTTAATGCACGGCTGGTAAACCACCATTCCTTTTAAAAATGATACACTTACAGGAGTTTCCCGTCGCAACGCGCATGGTGGAAACACCTAGTTGATACAAAAAAGATTGAGTCTGAGTGTAATCTTATCATTTTCGTATTTATTATTTTTATTTTATTGTTACTTCAATCAATGACTTAACAACATAATAAAATTTGTTCAATCAATGACTTAACATCATAATAAAATTTGTTAAATATAAGGATGTTTTTGTTGTTTTATAATTTAGTTAAAAAACATAAATATAGTGAAACATATTTTATGCATATAGAAAAATAAATAAGTAAATATTTTAATTATTTTTATAACCACATAGAATTTTGATAGATGATGATGGTTCATTTTTATTAAATCAAAAAAATACATATTTTAATCGTGTTTATTGAAAATTTAAAAACAACTCGCAATTCTTTTGTATGTTATAACTTATAAGCACAAATAGATTATACCAAGCATTGATAACTTGTATCCCTGTTAAAAAGACTAAATATTCAAATGTTTAAAGAATATTTACTAAACACCATGCCTAGTCTAACCATGGTATCACCATATAAAATCACATGCTATTAAACTATTTTCATAGCTTTATTTTTTTGAACAGCAATAGTTTTGCTCTTAAACTACACCTAAATATCCTTTGTTTGGATTTGAACTCAAACCTCCTACCTAAGAGGTAATGCCTCTATCAAATAGGCTAGTCCAACCGACAATATCCTAGTTTGTCTGTTTTATGTGGGTACGACATAATCACTCACTTTAGCCAAGGTGTTCACGGATAAGGTTTTTATGATGCATTTTTTCGGTGAAACCAAAAATCGAATCGAAATTAAAATGACCAAAATCAAACAAAGATCAAATTTTGAGTTCCAAACACACAATTTTAACAAGATCATACCATTTGCAATATGACAAACCGATATTGACATTAAACAAACAAACATATTCAGTATATTCCCACTGTTCAGTAGGGTATAGGGGGAAGAATTGACACAAACTTTACCCCTATCCTGGTTGGGATAGAGAGGCTGCTCCGACAGAATCCCCGGCTCAAAGTTGTGTTTGAGGTTGGCCATCCCAACACTTTTAACGTTATTTTCACAAAATCAGTAAAATAACGTTAAAATTAGTGCAATTTTACTTTGGCCCCTTAGGGCCAACACATATATACATTATATGTGTACACCGCAAATGGGGCACATATTGACATAAGAATGGATCAAATGGAACTACTTTTGTGTTCACCCCTACTTAAGAGTTAAGTGCCCATACTTAGCGAACCAGAGGTTTGCTAGTTTCTTGGTTCGACCAGCTAATTTAGCAGGTTTTCGAAACAATAGTTCAACAAACTCAATCATTAATATCACTCTGAGACTGAAGGATGACACGCACAAATCGAATAAATATTCTAATATATTAATCAAGAAAAAAAATAAAGAAAATTAAAAATGACAAAATATACATGAGTTGGCTAAGCACAACATGTTGCATAAAACAAAATCTTATTAAATCCTACCAAGTTGCTAGCATTACATCCACATCTCTAAAGACACTTGAACTCACAACTTAAAAAGTTTTGAACTCAACTCTGGTTTGGTGTCTTCTAATCAAAACTGGCATTTTCTTTAAGTGTTCAGATCTCACCTTTAGGGTTTTCAGGAGACGCGGTTTGCTGTTGGGAAGCAACTGCTTTCAATTGTTCTTCTGTGATCTTTAAAAGGTCTTCACTTGTATAAGCTGTGGTTGAAGATGACCCATTTGCTACATGTGGCAAAATCAAAAGCGTCAACTTTGAGTACACGAGTCAAAGCGAGTACACGAGTCAAAGCATAAAACTCTCTTCAGCATAATAATCATTAGATTTTGAAAACACTTTCAAACCCATTTGACTCATCCAACATAGATAGCTTTTAAAAGAAATCACCCATTTAGAAACAACATGTCTACGCGGTCTTCATTTGTAAATCTAGTATGTTGTTGATAGTGTATTTGTGTTTGTTGGTCATTTGAGCAACAGGTCTCTCCGGAACCAAGGACAGAGCTTTTTAGGGGCTCGAGGTTGCCCCGGCCCCTGCCTTTTTTCCGCTCACAACGGTCGATTTTATAGTATTTCATCGGAAAATTTTATAGGTATTGAGTTAGGCCTCCTCCATTTTTCTTTTTAAAAATCATTGGGCCCCTTGGTTTTTCAAAAAAAAAAAAAAAGTTGAACTAGTCTTTTAACAATACATTTACCGATTTACACTTTAAACTTATTCAGAAAATTCAAATAAGTATACTAGTGGAAAGATAAAGCTTAATTTATAAAAACGTTTAAGTTATAAAGGTTGATATGTGATATTCTAATTAAAAAAAAGATAAAAAAAAACATGAATCGGAGACTTGGAGGCTTGAAGTCTTGCCTAATTGCTTTCATCGTCGGCCTAAGTTGTAATTCTTTTTCTGGATACTCACCCTTTCATCTTAAACATTTTATGTCTTGTTTGTTAAAACCATATTTAGTTTTTTAAGCGTAAGTAAAATTAGATATTTAAAGTTTTTAAATGTTGGGCTGACCCGAATATATAATCTAAAAACATATCAATAAGAAAAAAATTTTGAGTATGTGACTTTCGGACCCCTAGGAGTTTTTTTTCAAGCTCCGTCAATGTCCAGAATGCAGTCTCTCTTTCTCTATGAACAGATATAAAGTTTGCCTACATCTCACCATTTCCATAATCTACCAATAGCTTGGCTATTAGTGGGACAGTGGGACTTTACTGGGTATGATGGTTGTACCCATTTGGACCAGAGACCTGAATTTACCTGTTTATTCGTAAACGGGCCAATATCTAAAATTTCAAGATCCCGTGTCAACAAATTTTGAATTTTGTGAGGACTTACCAGTGTCAATTGTAGGCTGAGAATCCTCCATGGTAACATCAGCAGGAGTTGTTGTGGCTGCCTGAGAATCTTCAGGAGGTGTTGCTGTTGACTGAGAATTCTCGAGGGTATCAGGAGGTGTTGCTGTTAACTGAGAATTCTCGAGCGTATCAGGAGGTGTTGCTGTTAACTGAGAATTCTCGAGGGTATCAGGAGGTGGTCTGACTGTGTTGGAAGTGTAAGTTCCTTGTGGATTCTGAAGCTCATCGAGACCAATTTCTTTCTCAAGCGTGCTCTTAAATTCCCGCGATACTTCCTATGATGAAGTAAATTTTGATTTAGTATATAGTTTCTTACAACATAATTATCTTATAGATATAACTAATACCATCATTTTAATTTAATTGAGCATGTAAACTCAGTTTCAAGTGTTAGGCAAAACTGATCATATATTTTTTATTTTTAATTATGATCAACATAGTCACACTCTCCAACTTTAATCTACTGATTCTGATTCTTGAAGTCACTATAACCCTTCTGAAAATGCACGTTGAAACACGAGCTAAGGATGGTATGGACAAATAGATAATTAATCTGACCATATGACAGTTTTGGTTGTATGCATCACCTGAAGTTCCCTGATTGTTGGTTGAAATGAACGCAGAGTTTTACCCATAGTTTTCGCAACCTGCAATGTAGTTACGCTAAAAATCAGCACCAAAAAGTATTATACAAAATCAAAAGAAATAGTAAGAAATGATTGTGATATTCCATTATCAATATATATATGGGTGTGTATATATATATACATATATGTATATATTCAATCAAGAGAAATATAAACAAAATCATGAGGCCGTCTTAACTAATCATTATTAATTTTTTCGTATGGCAAGAGTTGGCCAATTAACTTGTCAACATAGATTTCGTTTTCTGCAACATAAAGCTTTTAGTCGTTATTTGAATCACTTAATTTGCAAATTATTGTGAAAAATATTATTGTATGTACAGCATTTCAGGTAATTTTATGAAATCTTAACCCTTTATGCATGTAAAAAGTTGCAATCACTTCTACATTTTACCACTGACAAGAATGTATGAAAAATTCTCTCTTTTAACCCACCAAAATTGTAGCATTTCACTTTATCAGGTTTTTTGAACTAGTTGGCTATTAACCATATATATAAAAACCACAATAGATACCAACAAACTCAGTATTCTAATCAATAATCTGCAATTATCAAAACTGACATATAACTTTATCTTAATACCACCAACATGATTCGAAATCCGGAGAATTGCCTCAAATTGTAAAGTGGAGGTCTTGGGTTCGAACCTTGTTGGGTGCCATTTAATGGATATCCGGGCGAAGGAACGAATCAGGGCTTTAATCCCGGGTTCAAACCTAATGAGGGCGAGGGTTTACGGATTCCATCCGGTTCCCGCGCATCTGGGGGCACACATGTCTCAAGGTCGGAGATCGAGGAATCGATCTTAGCTATCAATCGTCAGGATAATTGAAGGTAGCACGACGAGACAGTTTAACTGCCCGTTCAAAAAAAAAACATGATTTGAAAAACGCCAAGAAAAAGGCTTGTAGCAACAATGCTGCAACTAATTATCCGAGTAAGGAGTTTGTTCATCACTTGGTTTTAAAAATGTGCTTGAGGCACTGAGCAAGCCATAAAACGCCTACCTGATAAAAAGGTTGATAATGCAAATAAAGTTTATTTCGTTGTACATGCCTGCCTCTCTCTTTTTAAAAACAACACTAATCATTTTGAAAATGCCTCGTTTGCGGCACGTGCATTTAATGTATATATGTGTAGGCCCTTAATGGACAAAAGTAAAGTTGCAATAATTTTAATGTTATTTTACTTATTTTAGTGATAATAACGTTAAAACCATTGTGTTGGTCGGTTAATCAACATCATGAGCTGGGGGTCTCATTGAAAGCAATATCTCTATTCTTACGGGGCAGAGGTAAGGCTGTCTACATCTTACCCTCCTCAGACCCTACCTTAGCTTTGCTAATGGTGGGATCAACTGAGTGAGTACGATGATAGTACGATGATGATGACGACTAACCATTTTGAAAAAGATAATCCACACACACTTGTAAACCCCAACAGATATATATCAAAGTTTTATGAGGCAATTTATACACACTAAAAGTCAACTCACCTCAGCAAGACCTTTAGGGCCAAAAACCAACAAAGCAACCACTCCAATCACTAAAGCTTCAGGAGCCCCAACTCCAAATAAGGATGCAAATACACCATTCCCCTTACATTTCCTTTTCTTTTCTACAACCAATAAATCAATCCAACCAATCAATCAACCATTCAACCCTCAAAAACATAAACTTTGACTTGCAAAGTCAAACATCTTAACAAAAGCTGTAACATGTGAAATCTAATTCGATAATGAGATGTACCTAATTTCAATTTCAAAGATTGTAGTGAGATTGAGAACCCGGTTTTCCTGAGGCCATTCCAAGCAGAAATTGGAGTGATACCCAGATAAGGAGCCCACGTTGAAGAACGAATGATTAGGGTTCTAGAGCGTGAAATGTGAGAGGTAGATAATGAAGCATAAAAAGGGGATTTTCCCAAAATTTTGGGCGGTATTAATGATGATGAAGAAGGGTTAGATAGATATGGTGGATTGAAGATCGCTGAAGCCATAGTTATGTTGTGATTTGTAGATTTAGCCGAATCGATCTGAGGTTGAATTTAGGGAAAATCGGAAATGTTTGAACGAAGACGATTGGAGATGCTTCGGATGTTGTGTCCCACATGATCCTTGTGTTGTGACATAGTTAGAACTTAGAATAGTTTTTTTTTTAACAGTAAACGTCCGGTCACTTGTGATTATCCTGACAAATAGATTACCTTTCGTCCGAATAACAGAGCGTGGTGACGAGTTAGAATAGTTCAGATTCCTTTTTTTTTTTTCTCTCGGGTTAACTCTAGCTTTTTTGTTTTTTTTCGTAAATCATCATATTTAATTCCAAATATATATATTTTTTCGTTCATGTCTAAAGATTTAAAAAATCTAACAGTTTTATTATAATGTATTCAGGTACCTAAAAAATAATAAAGTTTTTGTTTTTTATAGGTATTTGAGCTTATATATAAAGGTAAACTTAAAAATTGAATTGAGTTTAAAACTCACGACTACTTATAAGTTATTCGCATGTCGCAGCAGGCCAGGCGGCACCAATTTGTATACAAAAATTTAGGACAGGCGACATAATAGGGAAACGAGGAGTTTGGTCCGTTTGCTATTCCTTGTGAGTGATATCTTCAGTCTTCTTGTGACGATAATTCCAAGTTCCGGCTGCGACTACTTACTAGCCTTCTTCCAGCCATCAAACCATCGCCCGAATACCCTGTTAGATTTGTATGCCCAAGTAACGACATCAGTTTATACAACTATCTAGATAAGATCCGCAAGGGTTGCACTACGAGCAACGAACAATTAGATTTAATTAAAAGTTAATTAAATCCTCACAATCACGACTGATAGTTATTAGAGGTAATATCAAAGAGTTGATATTTGAATGGCAAAAAAAATCGTAACTATCAATTAGTTGATAAGTATAAATTACTTTTATTATTTAAATTTTAAATGAAAGATTTGAAAATTAAATAAATTAGAATGTTATCTACTAATTGAAATATAAAAAGGAGATTAGATCTCTTTTTCAAGATATATAATTTTGGCCGCCTCTTTTTCTTTCTGCAATCAACCTCACGTTTGCATCCTTGTGTCGTGACCAGCCCATTGCCTACAAACAATCAATCTGCCACATAAAGGTTGTTTCTAGGCGGCAGTTGACTGTTTTGGAGCAAGAGGAGTTGATTCTCAAGTGGTGTTGAGATCTTTAGAAGATTCAACCGTCACGGATCGGATTGTATAACCAGATCTAGTGACTGGTTTTGTTGATATCGTGGTGCTTTGCGTATGTTAGCGGTTTACTCTCGAAAGGTATAATCACCAAACACCCTATGGTTGTTTGTTCTGTTTGGTTTGCATCTGGACTCCTGGTGGGCAATATAGTTTTGACTATATTGGTTCGTACGGTTATTGTTCCCGCTGCATTTAATGATCTAAAATTTTTAAAACCAACGTACGAAACCTAACATACCCGATTCGACTACAACTGTAAGGGCTCTGATTTGATTTAGGCTAGTTATTAGATTTATTGGATTTTAGTGTAGGGCTATTTTATTGGCTAGTTATTTGATTTATTTAATTCTAATTTGATTTAGGGCTGATTATTTGATTAACTGGTGTTGATTTTGATTTGATGTTACCTATTGGTCATCTTGCTTTATTTGACGAATGAAGGCTTATTTTGAACCGCTATATGGTTGATTTTGCATATTATATGATTGGCAAGGGTTGAATATGTTTGTTATTTGTTGCTACATTTTAACTTCATTATATAGGTTGATTTAAAACATAGGTTTTCAATGCCAAACACATATCATAAACACAAATATGGTCATTTAAAAGTTAAAAATAGCAAAAGTAAAACCTAAATAATTACACGAGTAACGGCATTTGCGATTATTGTGATTTGTGACATTAGTTAATTATGAAATAATTAATTTAACTTGTACTTACATTAATCATGGTTGTAAAAATCGGTAGACACTAGTCGGACGGCGAGGAACCAATTAAGGATTACTTAGGATTTTAGATTAACTTGATCACGAGGAAACCCAAAATTAGAAAAACTCTGGTTCAACCCAAAACAAAATTTATATTCAAAACGATACTCCAACTAAAAACTGTTGGACCTATATGCCTAAGACACAACGTGTAACAATGTTACTATTGATATGGTATCCCAAAAGGTCACACACCGAGCAAATATTCCAAATGTACACTCAAACTCGGTTTAATGTGTATAACCCAATTAATGTCAAGGATATATTATTATTAAGTCAAATAATAATACATAATGAATCAATGTAGTAAATATGAGTTGCTACATGATTTATATTGTATATTAGAAGACTTACAAAATTAATAGATTATATGAGATTATTCTATTATCCAATGTACAATATGAAATAATCCCATTTGACTAATTTTGTCTTCTAACGATGGCACATGCAATTTTCAAAGTGTTGACTTTAAATTTTATGGTTCCAAGACTTTGACATTTATGGCTTTACAAAAGTTGAGATATCAAAAGAGTTTTGATTCCTTTCTAAAAATTTCATTTGAAATAAGGGATTATCAAGGCTTTCAAGGTGTGATACGTGAGAATCAAAAAGGTAGAGTTTTGAAAGAAAACAAAAATAAGAACTTCATAAAACTATATGTTAGTTTTCTTTTGTTCTTGTGAATTGTTTGATTTCTATTTACATACATATAATCACCACAAATCAAGTGTTTTAGAGAGTGTGTATGTTTCTTGACATTGGGGTTGGAGGCTAGCACCTTTGGATCAAACTTGCTTGGTGTGTTCATCTCTTGGAGTGAAGACACTTGTGTTCATACCATCCTCATTTTGTAGCTACCACTTCTCTACAAAGGTTGTTGATACTAAACACCCTATGGTTGTATTTTATTTAAATTTCAAGAACTACATATGGATCCTTGGTGGGTTTTGGTTTCTAAAGTTTTAGATTTAAACATGTTAAAACAAGCTTCCGTTGCAAAATAATTTTATAAGGCATGTTTAAAACCCAACAAAAACCTCATATAAAATGTAAGAAACTAGGCTAGAAGTATTAGAAATCACATTATACAAGAGTGCGACGACTTTCACATTCTTAAAATATTATTTCCCTTTTATCTTTTTTAATTTCCTAATACTTTTATATCCTTAATTATTTTTTTATTATATATTATCTTTTTTTTTTAAAAAAAGTTATACCATGAAACCCGCCTCATTTTTCTCAATTTAATTTTGTATCAATCTTGATATATATATTTTTTCTTTTGCGACCAATCTCAACTTAAATAAAAAAAAAAAAAAAAAAGACCACATGTATGCCATTACATAACAATAATAATAAATTTACATAACAATATATACAATTTCACCGCAATCAAAATAATATTACAAACCACCAAAGTAATAGAATCAAAGAATTATCATATTGACAAAGGATTTTTTTATTTTGGTTTATTAGTGTTATTTTTATTATTATTTTTTCATTTAATATTTAAATACTATTTCAAACATATAAAAAATGTGATCAACTTTTTTTTTTTTTTTTCAAAATGTGACCCAATCAGTCAAACACCAAAACTATAGGGTCATACATGTAATATTATCAAAGGTAAAATATATAAAAGTGATCAAAAACAGAAACAATGAAGATGGGGGACAAAAATTGACGATATTGCTTCCGGTGCACAGCTTTGCTTGCACAACTCGTACGGCAAAATCGCAGACTAAATTTTCAAGTTCTTCCTGTTCTACGTAAGTCTTCTTTTTGGACTCTTCATATTCTCAAGTATTCTGTTCAGATTCACATTGAAAATGCCTAATTTCCAATCGTCAATTTGCTAAAGTACTTGATCGTCATAGATTTCTATGATACATCTGTTTTCTTTTACTTCAAGTTGATAGATTCTTAAATCTTAATGCAGATTCAACATTGATAGCGATTGATTGTAGATTCGTATGTAGTTTTGTTAGCATGATGATGTAGATGCATCAAAATTACTATACCAGTCTTTGAATTTCGAGCCCTAGGCGTTAAATTTACTATCAGATCCGAATTGGTTGGCTTTTATGAACCATTTGCTTGTGGTTATAGCAAGAAACTGAAATCTTTATGCTTTAAAATAATATGCTGGTCTGTTCATTTTGAAGCTGGTAATTTTGCATGTTTACACTGCCAATTGCTAGGTGGTTGTTGTTGTTGTAAATATTCAGAAAGTAAGTTTTTAGGAGCTGGGTCTCAACACTCTCCAAACCCTACAAATAGCTTGTTAATACAGTGGGATTTTATTGGGTTTGTTTGTTTGTTTGTGTGATAGACAACCAGAAAGTAGTAGTCCATGATTGTTTGCATCACTGATTTAATTTGTTATATAAGTACGTAAAATTGTTAGCATTTTTCATTTCAGGGATATTGGTTTATGATTCTTACCTTCTAGCAGCTGATCATTTTTGGTTCTTGGACTTCTGAATCTGTGTCTGTGTTGTACATGTACTGCTGTTTCGATTCAGATAGCTGTGGTTCAGTATCCTAAAAATGGAGCCTTTATGGAAGCTTGTGTTTCTTATGGAGCCAGCTCCGGTTACTCTTATTTTGACTGCGATTGCTGTGACATTTGGCTCGGCTTTCCGGGCATTAAACTATGGAAAAGAAATGGAAAAAAACCGTGATCTATCTGAAGCATCGATCACATTGGATAGATCTCAAGCACTCATGATACCGATTATGAGCTCATTAAGTCTTCTTACAATGTTCTACTTATTCTCTTCGGTCTCGCAACTACTCACTGCTTTCACTGCAATTGCCTCAGTATCATCTCTATATTTTTGTTTCTCACCTTATATAGTCCATATCAAGTCACAATTTGGTCTTTCTGACCCATTTGTGTCTCGTTGTTGCTCCAAATCTTTTACTCAAATGCAAGCGCTTTTGTTGTTTCTGTGCTTCAGTACAGTTGCAGCATGGCTAATTTCTGGGCATTGGATATTGAATAATTTGTTGGGGATTTCACTTTGTTTTGCATTTGTGAGCCATGTTCGTCTGCCCAACATTAAAGTTTGTGCAATGCTGCTTATCTGTTTATTTGTATATGATATATTCTGGGTGTTTTATTCAGAATGGTTTTTCGGTGCAAATGTTATGGTTGCGGTAGCAACACAACAAGCTTCTAACCCTGTTCATACAGTGGCTGACTCTTTAAGTCTTCCTGGATTACAAATGATCACAAAAAAACTTGAGTTGCCTGTGAAAATTGTAATTCCAAGAAATTTATTAGGTGGCATTGTACCTGGAAATGCTGCTAATGACTTCATGATGCTTGGTCTTGGTGACATGGTAAATATAATTTTTTTTTTAAACTTTCCATGACATTAACCATATTTGTCAAAAGTACAAGGCGCAAATGGTGAGCTAAGCCCAAGGCGCATAAAAAGCAAGGACCCGAGAAAAGCACGACGTATGGCATATACGTACCGTATTAGGGGCTTTATACATGTTTTAGGCATGTATAAAGCTATTTTAGGATAATATAGGCTGGTTCCAAGCCATTTCTTAAAATTTCAAGCTAATTTGGCCGAAATTTGTAAAAGTTTGCATTAATTTGCTAGATTTGGCCAGAATTTGGCATGAATCTTTGCTGAAGCTATGTTATAATCTCTCCTTAGGGCTTGGATAGTCACAAGGTGTTTTCCTTGCACCTCGCCTCACTTGAGAGCTTATGCCCTCGCCTGGAGGACTTTTGACAACGTAGCAACTAATTATAATAAATATAGTCAACATTATGTGGTCAAATGCGGAAAAGAGCTCAACTAGGCACCGCTCAACGCAGTCATAACACTTTGCGTCCATCAAGGCCCACACGCACAAATTTCAGCCAAGTTCTGACCTGAACAGATCCAAAACAGCTTAAACTGGTATGAAACATCTAAAAATGGCCTGGAACAAGCTTAAACAAGACTAAAACATGTCTAAAAACCTCTAAAAATAGTCTCTTTATATTGTGCGCCTTGTTTAAGACCTTGTTTTTTAAACACCTTGCACCTAGGTAACACACTTGCCCTTTGTGCCTTGAGTGCGCCTAGCATCTTCGACTACCTAGGGTAAGTATGTTAAGTTATTTGTTTTTGTAGGCTATTCCTTCTATGCTTCTGGCATTAGTTCTCTGCTTTGACCACAGAAAAGTCAAAGAGGTTGCAAGCCCTCTTGATATCTCTCCTCAAAAGGGTTATAAATACATATGGTATGCTACTTGTGGATATGCTGTTGGATTGGTTGCTGCATTAGCGGCTGGAATTCTTACCCATTCTCCACAACCAGCACTTTTATATCTGGTATGTTTCTATCAACACCAATAAAATCATTTTGCAGATTAAATTGAATGATTATGTGCAAATGATTTGTGTATTGGCTTGCTTCTATTAGCAAGCCATGGTATAATCTCCATGCTTTCGTGTTCAAATGATTTGTATTTTGTAAAAAGAGATTTGAGGTGGGCCTATAAAGGTTGCTTCTTTACATCCTTCAAATATGTAATGGCTAAGTTTTTCCCACACATACCCATGCTTATAGGTCCAAAATGGATTGAGCGTGTCTAGCAACAAGATAAATTGGATGATTTCAGGTATGGGTGAAAATGGGTTGGATTGGATTGACAGTTGACACAAAACAATTTGTTGTTCAAGATGTTTACTTTTTTAATGATAATTAGGGTCTAATATGCTTGTAGAAGTTATCTTATTTCGGATACTATTATAAATTTTTGAATAAAACGATATACGAGGTTTAGCATTGAAATACTTTTTAGTAGACCTTCGAGCCGTTCAACTCAGGTGACAACTGACAAGCAAGAATCATGTATCAATTTGGTTATATTTTCTTTTAAATGGATCCCTATTAATATGCTTCCTTTAAGCTGGCATTTCAAGTCAGATTGCCATTCGAGTTGTTTGACTTTAAATTATCTGATCAACATTTGATTGGTGCAGGTGCCATCGACACTTGGACCGATAGTTGTGATCTCCTGGGCGCGGAAAGAGCTAAAGGAGTTATGGGAAGGATCAACACCCAATCTCACAGAGAAAACACATTCTACCGAAGCTTGAGCAAAGAAACATGTAAATGGAGTTTGGGTAAGTTAAAAGAACTTAAGAATGATGTTGCTGCTTTAGAAAATAATATTATGTTTTATATTATGAGTCTTGAATCATTTTTTGCCAGACCCACAATACTAACCAACAGTGTTTATTATATATTTGTCACTTTAAAAACACGTCTAACAGTGAAATTAAAAAAGAGACAAAACTAAAGGGTCTAAAGATGGGAAGGTGAAGAGAGAAGAGATAAGACGTGTGTTAGAAAGTAATTGTTTTGTCTTCATTTTTTAGACTTGCCTTTCATTGATTCTTATCATAATCTAGAGGTCTCCACCCAAGTGTTACGCTGTATCATGTGAAAATCTGATATTAGAGTGAAATTTTGATCTTAGAGGGAAACATTTAAATTTTATGTAGGTTATTCATTTGTAATCTTGAAAATAAACATTTGGTCTATAAATTAAACCACATTAAAATTGATTTGTTTATTCAAAATCTAATTTTTTAATCAACTTTAATGTGCATCGTATATTTATTTTCAAGATATTAAATAAATGACCCATATATAGTTTAATATGAACCACATATTTCAAGATTTCAAATGGAGGGCTTATATGACATATAACCAAACAATCTATGGAATGCATGTAGCAAACAGAATGCACATCAAATATAAAAACAATATCAAATCAATTCAATTCAAATAAGCGTTGCATTTAACTAAGGTATACTTATTTTTAAGGTCATACCTAAATCTAATATTCTACAATCTTTATCCTCAAACCTCTAGAAATCTAAAAACTCTATTGCCTTTATTCTACTCATTCAGAACTCTTATTACTGATTATGTCTTCATGTATGTACAAATTTAATAAAGTTTTTTGAATATGTTCATCTCATGACAACCTCGATTCACCTCTGTCACGAGAGTGTTCTTTTTTCGTAGATATCATATGTCAAGAGTTGGAAATGATTAGAGGCTTGGACTGGTTGAGTTTAAAGTTTTTTTGAGTCTTAACTTCAATATGACGATATGATTAATGATCCCAATGCTTTTGAGCCCATAGGGTTCAAAGCCGGCACCACCAAATTTTCTCTGAGTCACGCAATTTACCTTTCTCATGTTGGCTATGAGACCGTTCGGTGACAAACGTCTAATGGTGGCGTTTCACCATTTTTTTTAGATACATTGGTTTTAAAACTCAAGGTATCTGTTTAAAAAACCACGTCCTAATTTTATTAAACACTTATGCCCCTAATATTAACACCTATTTTTTCATTTTTTTTTCCTTTTTACGCGCTACAATGATTTTTTTTCTGAGAAACAACCATATGTTGAGTATGTTCAACTTAAGTGTAAATATTTTTGAGAAATAATTTAAAAACTGTATAAAAGTAAAAGCCATTCCTAATTTTTAATATGAATAAATCGGTTTAAAATTAAGTTATAAGCATTTTAACTAATTTTAATTTATAATTATTAGAAGGACATTTTTATAATTTTTAAAATATAATGTTTTAGTACTGCTTGAATCTAACATTGCAACATGCTTATTTTTGTCTACATTCAATATTGTTCAAATCGAGTTGGTTTACGTTTTGACAAACTAAGTTGGTCTAAATTTTAACATAATTTTTATTTGAAACCTACTTTTATTTTATGTTTTTTTCTAATATGCTTTCATGTTTTTTAGCGCTCATATTTACATGATTTAAAACTTTTCCTTGATTTTCGAATATACTATGGCTACGTATTCTTCATCTAAGTTTGTTGGTTCATCTTTCTTAACATTTATTTATTCAAAGGCATGATTTTTTTATTTATTTTCAAATATACTGTTGCAACGTGCCTTATTTTTATCTACTTAATCACACCTAAAACCTAGTGCAGCACGCGAATTTAACTTGCAAGTAATAATAATTTGTGAACGAGTAATGAATCACGAGATAAACTGACTAAAATATAGGTTTTTACAAAATTATATTTTAGCACTTCCATCCTCTACACACCTTCTTTAGAAAAAAGTCACCTAACACTTCCATCCTTTACGGGTTATATCGACTTGTGGTAGCATTCGGGTATCGTAAATAATGAGACTTGTGTGACTGAAGAACATCAGTAATGTTATATAACTATTTTTTATTTTTTTGAACAACTATTTTTATTTATATTTCTATTTTAATGACCAGATCATCTTAACTTTATCTTTTTTTTTTGTACTTTGTAACATCGACGTTATGTGCGTGATGAAGTTCGTAAAAATGTTGCTTTAATTTTTCTTATATTAGTTTTTATTTAGTTATCTTTTTAAAATTCTTATACTGTAATACTTGAGGCACAATAGTATTTTTTATCTATATTTTAACCGTAATATACACTTTGAGTAACTTCTCTCATTCACTCAAAATTAGGGCAAAAGAGATTCTTAGCTCACTACTTGCATACTCATTGGTGTTTAAAATTTTCTCATAATCAACTAACTTGAATGAACTCTAAAATCAATTTGGCTCTAACCCTTAATTTTAAAGGCATCAACATTATAACTCTAACAGTTTTAAATGGCAAATATATTTTACTTGTACTCTTAAAATACTTTAAACTAAATCATTCATTGCTCATGTTTAAACATGATGTCTTCTTACTGAAAAATAAAGCCTCTAGTCCTATATTTGCATCTAATGTGTGACAAATTTTTTACATTATAAAAAAGTATATACTCATGTAAGTTATTCTTTATAGTTATTATGCTTCTAGAAATGATACCTTTTGTGTTAAAGATTTTATTTTATTTTTCACAATCAAAGATCACGTTAAGATAAAATAGGACCAACATGATACCACATATATCATTATAATAGCTTATAAACTCGTGTATTTAAAAATTTCGATCATCAGAGTAGATAAATACCTAATCTATTATATTAAATGTGTGTAAAGAGAAATACGTTCCGATGATATTAATACAATTGGGTTTTCACATTGTTTCAATTTATCCTACCCTGTATATAACAGTTTTTTTTTGAACGACTTGAAACCGTGACACCCAAGACATGATTTCAATCGTTCCCTTGGATTTGATGCTCTGGGCGTACGCCCGAGCTCACTCTAGGAGGAATCTCACAATTAGGTAAGCTCCATGATCTTGTCTCAACAAAATACGTCTAAGCATGGTTTCGAACACTAGACCTCCTATAGAGAAGTCAAGAATGTAAACATTAGGCTAGGATCCCTCTGCTATATATGACATTAGTGTAATTATATGAAAAAAGTTGACATGACGATACTTGAATTAAAGATAAAAATGTGACAAATTTAATGGTGTAATTTTTATAAAAAATAATAGTGTATATAAACGTTATTAAGGTTTACAAAATAGGAGGTAAATTTTTTTTTAAATGAGATAAAATTGGTTAGAAAATGTCCTTATATATCATTCAAGAAATTTCAATAACATATTTTTTCAGAATTAATATGAAACAATTAAAATGAGTTAATGTGTTTCCACAACTGGAGTTGGTTACCATTTGAATCATACCCTGTACATGCATAAACATACACACAATAACTTATTCTATCTCAATAACAAGTCAAAATCGAAGCAAATCGTTTATTTTTTTCTAACATAATTATTACACATGTACACCATATCAACGTACGTGTAAATTACATATACACATAAAAGAAGAAAATTACAGTTTTTTCACTAAGGTTTTCACCATGGGCGCAGCTTAGTTCAGACCCGCGGGGGGGGGGGGGGGGGGGGCGACGCCTCCCTGTTTTTTCGTGCAGCAGTGTATATTTTCCGATACGTGGTGTAAAATTTTTTAAAAACCTTTATTCCCTGAAAAAAAATTATTTCACCCCTAGCTTACCTGTCAAGCTCCGCCACTAGTTTTCACTAGTTTTTTCAAATCAAATGTGTTTCGATTTATATATGTGTGTGTTTGCCTTGTATCCTATGAATTATATCAAGTAATATTTCAAAGTTTATATTATTACAATTCAACTTTACTATACATTATAAAAAATCGATAAAAGGAAGCCCACAATTAGATTTTCTATAATTACAATAAAAACCTCCAACCACAATTCTATAGATGTTTGAATGGAACGATTTTTTCTATTAAAGATAATTGCATCCGATGGAAATTAAGACAATAATCTATGTAAGATTTCACAATTGAAATAATTTTCTATTTATAAAATCATGTATTCTATTTCAAGTTATAGTTTAGAGAGAATTTAGCAAAGGCAAGTAATGATAACATTATAGTTTTGATGTTATTTAAACAAAACGACATAGTTTTAAAAGAGTTTACATATGCCTAGATGTAGCCTTATATCCATTTTTCCTACACATCTAGACAATTAAAGTTCAAAACTTAGCAAGAAAATGTACAATAGGTTGTACCTAACAAGCATATGCTACAAATCAAAGCAAAATAATAGTTCTTGACAATCAAACTTCTATAATTGCAAATCTTTCTATCCTAATAAATGATTCCAAAAAATGCAATATGCTATTTTCCTATTATTCCAAAAAAATGTTTATTTTTAAATATAAAAACAAATACACTAAATTAATATTATAATTAATAGCAATAAATGTCATATATGTTTTCATTTAGTATCATTATATTAATTTAATTAACAACTAATTACAAAATTATTCAACTTATAACAACTTTCTTAATTTTTTAAATTAATAGGATAAAATTAAATGAATTAAATCCCAAAATATAAAATATATATATTTTTTGATTATGTGAATTTATGAAGACATAAAACCACATGATTTTTATTTACAAACCCGTGTAATACACAGTAACACGGGTCTATAACCTAGTTTACAATAAAAACTTCCAACCACAAGTTTACATATGTCAAAAGTGGAACAATTTTATTTATAAAATATAATAGTATGTGATGGAAATTAATACAATAATTCATGTAAGATTAATTTCATAAGCGAAATGATTTTCTATTCATAAAATTATGTATTATATTTCAAGTTATAGTTTAGAGATCATTTAGGAGAGGTAATTTAATACCAAGTAATGAAACCTTATAGTTTTGATGCTATTTAAACAAAACGACATAGTTTTGAAAAGTTTATGCATGCCTAGACGTGTGATCGCCTTGTATTCATTTTTCCTATGCTCCTTGACAATCAAAGTTCAAAACCTAGCAAGTAAATATACAATAGGTTGTACCTAACAAACAAATGTTACAAATCAAAGCAAAATATTCATCTTAAATGTCACGATTTCCTCAACATTTAAGTAAATAAAATTAATAATTAAAATAAATCGGGTTTAAAGAAAACATAAAAAGATATAAAATTAAAATCAAACCAATAAATTTGGCTCATTTCCCTTCTTTTGCAGGCATAACTGTAGAACCTCTCCCTGTCTTCTCCACGCTTGGATGATTACATGATTATCCTTATTCCTTATTGCAATGTTGTAGAAAAGTTGCAATAAATACCATTAATAATCATAGGCTTTTTGAAGACTCAAGACAAATACAAAAATTATCGGTCTTTCACGATTTTTTTTTCTTACAATAAAAAAATGTGATTCATATATTTAGACCATGGTTAGAGAAGTCGCTAGGCGCTGCCAGGTCGGTTGAGTGGGGAGTTGCGAGTACTCGGCCTAGGTGGGGAGTACTCGGATACGATAGTTTATATAGAAAATAATTTTTAGAAAATTATATATGTGTCAAATATCATAAGTTTACTAGTATTTATAACAAATAAAGTGAATATCAATAAAAATAAAAAAAAAACACATGTTAAAATCGGCAATAAAACAAGTGAAAATCCCGTTTTCAAAGGCATTTCCACGAAAAAAACTGAAAGTCAAACAATAATTGGTAAAAAACAAATGAAAATCATTGAAAAACAATGAAATTTGGTCAAAAATAGCGAAAATCGTGCAACAACAGCTAAAATCCGAGTTGCCCGAGTTGGTCCGAGTAGGCCGAGTACATCCGAGTTGGACCATGTCCAAGTATAGGGGGCGACTTGCAAGAAATCGCATCGAAAGGTGGCCGAGGAGGCCGAGTTTTACAACACTGATTTAGACAAAGAATACTATAAAGTATAATACTTAGTTAGTTGTGATATTTTACAACTTTGTTTCTTTTTGTTAATTAGCTTGAATACCTTATTATACCACTAGAAACTTGTCTAAATCTATCACTCGTAACGTTAGTATTTATTTTAACGCAACAAAGATGAAACAAAAACATAAGATGTGTGATTATTTAGAAAGACAGAACCCTAAACACACTCTCTTTTGAGATTATGAAGGTTTTTTTTTTTTTGGTTTTTTTATACTTTAAACGACAAAACAAATAACTTGAAAAGTTAAAAACAAATAACTTGTAAGATTGAGGCCTCAAAAATTTAAGGGCCTTAGGCGCTAGCCTCATTTTTTCTTAATAAGAGGCGGTCATGTTAATAATTTATATCATTTAAAAAAATATTATAAATGTATTGTTAATTTTTATTAGCACTATGCAGTCAAGCTTCGCATTCTATATATTTAACCCTTAGACTTGTATAAATGTTTGTGATTATTTTCTCATAAAACATATGTCAAGGGTCCCCTTCTTAGACCATATGCTACAAATTTATCTAATATAATTGTTGTTTTAGATATAAATAAATCAATGGGCTTATAGCTTAGTGGTTACCTGTTTGACTTTCTTATGGGAGGTTTTGAATTCGAATCAATGCCGAGACATATTTATTAAGGCAACGTCAGCCTATTAGGAGGTTAATCCAATTATAGGGTTCATCTTGTGATAGACTAGATCATTTGTTCAAAACGTTAAATTTAAGGGAACAATTGAAATCTTGTCTCAAATAAATTAAAAAAAAAACCCGAATAAAAATTTATGAGAAAAGCAGTGCAATGACAATATGTCAAAATGAGACACCAAAACTTAATCTTTATTTTTCATTTTTTCCCACATAAACACTATCTTTATTTTTCATTTTTTCCCACATAAACACTAAACCGCCCTCCAATCTTAACCTAATTACATAAATCACCTTCGGGTTTAAATAATTTCATCAAGCCCCATAAAAATCTCAGTAGGTTGGATATATACTCTTTTGATAAGGTAACCAGCGAGCAAAAAGTAGTTGCCTTGATGGTCTATCGTCTTTCAGTTTCTTCCCCGTGACTGTAATCAACAAACCCTAGAAACTTATAAAACCCTAAAATTAGACTTACGAACACCAAAATCCACGATTTCTTAGTGTAAATTAACACCATGAGTGCTTTGATCACAACAAGATCTCCGACGTCGTACCAGCTCCGATCAGCTGCCGTGAATTGCCGGAAATATCCTTCACCGTCTGTCTTCCTACGGATGCACGTTCACAAGCTAGAGCATCAAGTTCGTTGTTTTTCTGGTTCTATAGATAATGCGAATGTCCATAAACGAAGGAGGAGTTCCGGTTTTGCTGTTAATGGTTTTTCTGGATGGTCTGGTGATGATAATGGCACAGAGGATCTGAAGGAATCACCGCCGGAAAAGGGTTGGTCTGGAGGTAAGATATGACGTTGTTCATATGTGATGTTTGTGTTTTGTGAATTTGTTCTGACTCAGTTCATGATAAGCATAACACTTCAATTTTTGAATTTGAACTCTCAATTTCCATTGGTAGAGTCTACAAACACAAAATTTATCGAAAAAACATGATGGGGTTTTGATGCATATAGTTCTGTTGATCATATAACTGTTATACTGTCTTTATTGTTTCCCTTTTACTTTAAAATTGAAACTTTTTAGAGAGAATCTTTACTGAAATCTGAATAGTAATTTATTTATGAAATGTGCTGTGTTTATATTTCCGAAAGTAGTTTTCTGACTCTCTATAATAATTTTAGTATTAAACTTGAAGGGAGCTTTGTTTGCGTTATGGTTGATCCGTTCATTGTTTTTAGACATATATGTGCTTGTTGCAAAGATAACAATAGAAATCGTCTAAATCACTGTTCAATGCTTTGTAGACCTAACAATTTTGACTCAAAGCAAGATAAATGGGTTGGTTTTGGTGAACAATTATTGTATTTTGGGTTGAAATGGGTAGCATCATAACAAAGAACAATTTGAGATGTATAACACTTAATACGATGCGGGTCAAGATGGATAAATTAAAACTATGAGAATAGAATAGATTCAAACGAGTAAGAATTGCCAATAATATATTTGATGATAAAATTATTAAAGATTATGCAAATAAACTATATGTTTACTGATATCCTATTTTAACTTGAATTAAATTGATGTTTTTTAAAAACGATCCATTTAAACCCAAACTGATTTTTGCTTAAAAGTCATCGTGGCCCGCATCCATCTTGATCCGAACCCGTTATGAACCGTTACCCCACCCGCCCCGCCCAGCCCATTTTGCAGGGCTAAATGCTTTGTATGGTGAGGTTCTAATGAAACTATTGCTAATGATGAATAGACAACTAATTCATCCTATATTGGTATTAACCTTATGTTTTAGTGTTGTTTCTTGTTTGTATGAGGGAGTTCTGTTGGCAGACTTTAAATTTTAATTTCAAAGCTGCTATGGGTTCTTTTTGGAAAGAGTTAACTGGCATATATATATCACACAAATAAAATTTGCACCTTAATTGCGGCCATTTTTATATTTTGGGGTGGCGGTTGGGGCTGCAGATGGTATTTTTGTTTATTAATAATACTCCTGTAGCTTACTTTCAGGCATAGTGGGAGCTGCAGTAGCTGGAATTGTTCTTGTTGGTGGACTCACCTTTGCAGCATTGTCTATAAGTAGGCGGGCATCTGGTAAGCAGTGGCTTTTTCCTTGTTTTTCTTAAATTTTCAAGCTTTCTTATACTTGTAGCTATGAATTTTTAATTGGCTGATTTACAAATAATTTGTAGGGTCAAAAAAGAACATGGACACTTTGACAGAACATCAAGAAGAGTCATTGACTTCTGTTGACCAGATTGATAATGTTGAAGATGAAGGAACTGAGACCAAAAATGATAGCTATTTTTCTAATGAAAATGAAAATGAAAATGATAACTATATTTCAAATGAAAAAGAAAATGATAGCTATATTTCAAAGGAAATAGAAAATGAATCCGCAACTGATAATGAACTAGGCCTCAGTACCAACATAGAAGGCAGGGATGTGTTGAAACAGGATGTACAAGAGGAATTGCCTGAATTACACAAATCTGATGTCGATGATGAAATGGTTGATGCATCAGTCATTGAGAATCTAGACGACAATCTTGTTGCTGAGAATTTTGAATCAAGTAATAATAATTTAGAAGATGACTCAACAGATGTTAAAGTTATAGACTCATTGGTCACAGATGAAAACACAATAAATCCTGAGACTGGTTCTGATATAGTAATAAATGGATCAGATCAATCCAACTCATCACCATCCACACAGAATGAGGTGATTTTGGAGCCTCTTGGCTCAAAATTCGAAACACCAGTGCTCTCAGATGAGGTGTTACCTTATATATTTGAAAGTGAAAGGAGTGATATTAAAGAAACAGTTTTTGATCTTCGAAAGATTTCTTCTTCTGCAAGCATTCCGGCTCCATCTGTACTTTCACCTGCTTTGCAAACCCTCCCTGGGAAGGTGTTAGTTCCTGCAGTTGTTGATCAAGTACAGGGGCAGGCATTAGCAGCTTTGCAAGTACTAAAGGTTTGTTTGACAAATTAAAATTTCTTTTCTTATTATTAAATTTAGAAAATAATATAAGCAAGTGTGGTTAATGTTAGGTTATTGAAGGTGATGTTCTGCCTGGTGATTTATGTACTCGCCGTGAGTATGCTCGATGGTTGGTTTCTGCCAGCAGTGCTCTTTCTAGGTACATATTATATCATCATAAAGTGGTATTATATAGACTTCTTTTTATTTTTTCCTTTTTTTTTGGGTATAAATATGCATTAAAGCTGGATCGTTATAACTGTGGCATGTACAGAAATACTCTATCCAAAGTGTACCCTGCAATGTACATTGAGAATGTAACTGATCTTGCATTTGATGATATCACACCTGAAGATCCTGATTTCTCTTCCATTCAAGGTAAATACTGAAATATAGATATTCTCTGCTCAATATTTAATCTTATAATATGAAATTAATGAAAAACATGGATATTCAGGCTTGGCAGAAGCAGGACTCATTGCCAGTAAGCTCTCTCAACGTGACATGAATATTTCTAATCTAGATGAAAACCCTCTGTATTTTTTTCCGGAAAGGTACATTTTTTTCACAATTATTATATGACTGTATTCTGTTTCTTGGTTCAAATGTTTAAATATTTCTGCAGCCCTTTATCTCGTCAGGATCTTGTGAGCTGGAAAATGTCCTTGGAAAAAAGGCTGCTTCCTGAAGCTGACAGAATGGTAATATGACTTCATAATTAAAGCAACTTTGCCTTTATTTTTATCATATGGACTGTTTAGCCTAATAATATTATACCAACATTCAGATTCTTCAGCAAGTTTCTGGTTTCATAGACATTGACAAAATCAATCCAGATGCTTGGCCTGCACTCATAGCAGATTTATCAGCAGGCGAAAATGGGATAGTAAGCCTTGCATTTGGTGAGTTTTTCTTCTCAGCCTATGATCGGGTCCATTTTAACCCCAAAGGCCAAAATGGGTGAAATTGGAAATTTATTCCCAGCCAGATAAAATGGGTTAAAAGCCACCCTTAATGCTAACCACTTCCTAAACCATTTTTATATAAAGATTTGGTTTACTTCATAACTTTTGTGTTATAAAAGGTGGTAAAAATCATTTGTTTTGGCTTTATTAAAATATATTGTGATTGAAAACACAGGTTACACAAGGCTATTTCAGCCTGATAAGCCCGTGACAAAAGCTCAAGCTGCTATAGCTCTTGCAACTGGTGAGGAGGCTTCTGATATAGTTAGTGAAGAACTTGCACGCATAGAAGCAGAATCGATGGCTGAAAAAGCTGTTGCTGCACATAGTGCTCTTGTGGATCAAGTGCAGAAAGACATTAACATGTACTATGAAAACGACCTTTTATTAGAGAGAAAAAAAATAACCGCTTTAGAGAAATTAGCTGAAGAAACAAGGCAGGAATTGGATCGGTTAAAAGCCGAACAAGAGGAACAAAACATTAAATTAATGAAAGAAAGAGCAGCAGTTGATTCACAAATGGAAGTGCTTTCAAAGTTAAGGCGAGAAGCAGAGGAAGAATTGCAGGAAATTATGAGTAATAAAGTTGAAATATCATATGAAAAAGAAAGAATAAACAAACTTAGGACAGATGCAGAAATTGAGAATCAAGAGATTATACGGTTACAATATGAACTAGAAGTTGAAAGGAAAGCTTTAGCCATGGCCAGGTATGCATGCTTCATTATCAACTGGTGCTATGTCGAGTTTAGAAACAAACAAACCTAGTAAAATCCTACTTATACTTAGGAATATGTTCACACTTATTATATAGCCTTGTGAAATAAAAATAGGTTTGAAGAAATGGGTCAAAAATTATTCCTAGTGTATTTTCTATCTCAAGTCATTTTGTTAAAAAATAATCATTTTGTCACACTAATTAAATAAAAAAAATCAGAATTTTAATTGTCTGTGGGTTCGTTTTGACTTGTCATAAAGGTCTTGGGCAGAAGACGAGGCCAAAAGAGCAAGAGAACAAGCAAAAGTAGTAGAAGATGCTAGAAATAAATGGGAGAGTCAGGGCATTAAGGTAATTGTTGACAAAGATCTCCGTGATGATGAGTCGGTTACATGGGTCAATGCCCAGAAGAAGCTTTCAGTTGAAGAAACCAAAACCAGAGCTGAAAGACTGGTTGACCAGCTAAAGTCAATGGCAGCCAGTGTTGAGGGAAAATCCAAACAGATCATTAATACGGTGATAGAAAAGGTACTCTTTTACATATCTCAGCTAAAAGAACTGGGCTCAAAAACAGTGAACCGTGTGAGTGGGGTCAAAGATGGTGTCATCTTGAAAGTCAACGGGTCAATGCAAGATTTGCAGCAAAGTTCAGTCGGGCTAAGTTCGGCTGTTAAAGATGGTGTGAAGCGAGTTGTTGGTGATTGCAGGGAAGGTGTTGAGAAACTCTCACAGAAGTTTAAGACATGAATACGGGTTTTTTATTTATTTTATTTTTTTTGTAATTTTGTAAACTTTTATACTTGCACTTACTCAGCCCGTTTTTGAGTTTGAATAATGGTGGGTTTGCAAATTGTATTGAGTACCTGCTGTTGGTACAAATCTGCTGAAATAAACTTAGCATAAAGATTTAGAGCTAAATCTTGATTCATTGGGACGGCTTCTTTCATGTGTAATGTTTAGAAAAATGCATGTATGGATGAATAATTGAATAACTTTAATTTTTAAATGGCCAAATTTTAATGGCAGTTATTTATTGCTTTATTTATTTGTCTTGTTTTAAATATAAAAGTGAATGTATGATTGTTATCTCTAAAATACCATAGTCACTTTACATTATGTTTGTTTCTCATGCTTATGAATTATATGTATTTAAAATTCAACAAAACCCAACTCAAATCTACAAGCCACAAGGTGTACCTAGAGGTTTAGGTCTCAAAAGCCTTTGTCAGCATCAAGTAAACCATTCATCAACTTTCATATACATAAATGGAGTAAATTACGGTTTTGACCCCTGCGGTTTCAGTGTTTTAACTATTTTGGCCCAAAATAGAATCTTCTATCAATTTAGCCCTTGTGGTTTAGACAACTATCGGTTTTTGCCCCTTAAACTTAACTATTATAACGGTTTTGGCCCAAAATCTAACTATGGTTAGTGGCCAAAAACGTTAGTTGTCTAAACCACAGGAGCTGAATTGATAGAAGTAACTATTTTGGGCCGAAATAGTTAAAACACTCAAACTATAGAGACCAAAACCATAATTTACTCTACATAAATGTACATATTTAATATCACATTCAAAGAGAACTTTAACACGTTATACAAGCATTTACTTAATTATTAGTTATAGACTTTCCAGATGAACATGCCTATAACTTGACTGATATTTATGCATTAAGTAGCTGCCTTGGGGCCCCCCTTTTAAAATCAAACAATGCACACAATACTATGATGTAAAGAGTCTAAATATAAACACACGAAACTACGTGACCTAAAACTTACATGTACATGAAAAACCCCATCTGTAGCAAATGCAAGATATGCACAAATCAACAAGGCAAATTTCATATAAAGATGTTTTTTGTCAAAAGAACAAGTACAAAAATCCCACTTCTGAAAGAAGAGTCACAAAGTACATGATATCAAAAGAAACTACATCTAGCTTAATTTCAATCCTTGCTAGAAAAAGTTGTGCAGATGTTAAAAAAATTTAGAGAACAAAGACCTCACTTCTTCTTTTCTGCACCTCCACCAGCCCTGCAAATCATTTCATGCAATTGGTGAGAATAATGTTTGGACCTTCTGGTATCATAAAGTTGCTACCGTTTCAAACAAACAAACTTACCTAGTATATTCTCACTCTTTATTAGGGTCTAGGAGAAAAGATGAAGACAAACCTTACCTCTATCCAAGTTGGGATAGAGAGGTTGCTCCAAAGGAGTCCCGGGGTTATTATTTGAAGTTAATCATCCCAACGTTTTTAACGTTATTTTCACAAAATAAGTAAAATAAAGTTAAAATTCGTGCAATTTTACTTTTGCCTCTTGAGGGCCCACACATATATATATTAAATACGGGCGCCACAAGCTAAAGCAAATTGAATAAAATAACTGAATTTTCATTTTACACTACTGGCTTTTTAACAACAGTAGGTTAGCAAATTTTAAATTGAGACTATGTTGTTAGTGAGGAAAAAAACCTCATTTTGCGAAGAACACTGGACATTTCCTCTCTCTTCTTCTTTGCCCTCTTGTGGGTACCCAACTTCCTCTTAGCCACCTTCAATGCGCGTTTGTCCTTTCCAACTTTCAACAACTCAGTAATCCTCTTCTCATATGGTGCAAATCCAGCTACTTCCCAAATCAAATTCCTCACAAAGTGAGCCCTTTTGCTTGTTTTCTACAGAAAAAAACATCTTTAATTTTGCATTCTTGGTATATGTCATTTAAGCCATCAATCAATACAAAAAGTGTATTTGGTACAGAACTTACGCCTTTCCTATCAGATGGCCGAGGAGCCAACTCCTTCTTGGTCACAGTATGACCCTTGTTCAATCCAACAAAGAGGCCTGTATTAGGCTGCTTGGGCGCCATCAACTGCTTCAAATGCACAAGTCTTTGAATATGAATCTCAAATCCATTCTCAATTGGCCAATTTTTTTTTAAAAAAAACAGAGATTTAAGCAATTAGAATCATCATATTGCTATATAACACAAATAACTATTTAAATCTCTCATGCTACATAGATTTCATAAACATTCTTCAGTTAGCTTGAAACTTAAAAGAAACAACTTATGAACAAGTATCTAAATTCTTCCATCTGACAATTGCAAAAACACCAGATCGATTCCTTATTAAGCTTTACACCAAAACCACATTCTCAAATTTAAATTAAACTATCTGATATATGTAAACCCTGATCGTAAATTGGCTTTAAACAGTTTAGAAGAAAGTGAATGAGTGATTTGTCTCGAATTTCAGGAAAGTGAAAAGATTCTAGCCCTTTCTGTCATAAGCTGATAGCTGATTATCAAACGACAACCATTATGTGTACGACGGCATATGAAATCAATATATACAAGTTCCAACTTTGAATTGTCTGAATTATAATGATCAAAAGATGAGAATAGATGTAAGATTCAAAATTTAGATTGAAAAAGTATGCATACCCCGGAGAAAATCTGGATCGGCGTACGGTGAACGGAAGAGAAACGTGAAGACGATTAGGGTTTTAGGTTTGGGCTCTCCTTTATACTAAATCTTTTTGAGTTTTGACATTATAGTTTTCAATGTAATCCTGTTCGGTTCACGATATGGGCTGGGCTCCGGTTTGGCCTACCCACCTCAAATATAATAATGTGTAGACCCAACCAATTACCCAGTCCCTAATGGCCCAGTCTAGATGTCCACAAATCGGGTTTCTTCTGGAACCGAATACAGGTTTTTTCACATTGGGTTCAAACTGTTCTATGTTCAGACGTTCAGTGAACACTGGTTCAGGTTCTTGTTCGGGTCCTACTAATCTAAATTCATACCCATATGAAACCGGTCTGCTTAATTTTATTTAGTTTCTAATTCTTAAACATTTAAATAACATAAATTTTGTTTTATTTATTTTTAACAATTTAGAAACTAATACTTAAACATTTGAATAACAAAAAATTAGTTTTTATATTTTTTAAGAATTAAAAACTAATACATAGCAAAAAAAAACTAGTTTTACAGACTTTACGCATTATGCTCGTCGTTTTTGTTTAGTTTTTGCCGAAACTATTGTTCATCCGAACCGACGCGTTATAGGTGATTTCTTCGTCGGATACACTGAAAGACAGTCCTTTAGCCTCTTTATTATGTACTTGAGCTTCAATTAGTATTTCATCTTCAAGAATGATTCACCGTGTTCAAGTAATCTTTTAGACAAATACACAGTTTCACTGCCTTAGGGGTGGTCTTGTTCTTCTAAAGGTCAACCCAATTAACCCTTCTAAAATGTTTGGACTTGATTTAACTTGACTTTAATTACCTTAATCAAGTTTAGGTCAGGTTTGGTTAATCGGTTTTCGAGACCCATACCACTAACCATTATCCCTAACCCCCTCAGTCATTTTCTCTCCCAACCAACTTCCATTGCCAAAATTTAACACCACAATTAACATCCACCACCATTCCGACATACATCCTTACTTTTCCCAATTACCACTTCCACTAACCATCAACCTTTTCCCAGATTTTGACCACTATCAAGAACAAATAAAAAAATCTTGATTCTTGCAAATTAGTTAACCCTACATTAAGAAAAAAATCACAATTATCGCAAATCAACGATAGAATCACAAGTTAAACCTAATTTGACAAACAAAATCACAATCATTACTTCATGCATGCACAAATCAAGGCCCACGATAGAGGATTTCATTTACTCATTGTAACCGTTCTTGCAACGCCTTGTTTGCGGTGCACGCATATAATGTACATATGTGGGCCCTCAAGGGGCAAAAGTAAAATTGTACTAATTTTAACATTATTTTATTTATTTTGTGAAAACAACGTTAAAATCGTTGACATGATTAACTTCAAACAATAATTTTGAGCTGAGTACTCATTCAGAGCAGCATCTCTATCTCAACTCAGATATTTGTTTGTTTATTGTAATCGTTCATTGGTGGTGTGTGATGGTGGCAGTGGTGGATAGCGGGTGGCGATGGGTGGTGGCTGTTGGCGGTGGAGGCAAGTGCGTTGTAAGTGGGTGGGGATATATTGGTGATAGATTGTGTAAAGGGTAGATTTGCAATTTTTTGTCAATAAGTCATAATTCATTTTTTTGGAAAACAACTTATTACTCCTTACCAAAAGTCTTTTTCGTTTTTGACAAACACTTTTTTAAATTATGGACTATTTAAAAAGAAACATATCCATACTTTCTTGAAATATATACTTATTTTATTGAATAAAAATTATATAAAAAATGTTTGTTTTGGTTCGCGAGTCGGATTGAACTCATAATGTGAAGCTGAAGCTCAATAACTAAATGAACCATGTTTCTAGACTCAAGCTCGGGCTTGGACTCTTTTAAGCTCCGCTCATATGAGCCTTTTACTAATATCATAATCTAATTGTAACACCCCGACCGATGACGGAAACATCGGGGCGGCACGAAGTGTCGATTGTTCATAGCTTAGGGTATAAAGATGTAAATAATAATAACTAATCATTCAATAAAATTAAATCCATCATTCATTACAAAGTCAAATAAATAAATTCAACCCTAGCTATTACAACGTTTCAAATTCAAAGACATAAAATAAATAATTAAAGCTAAATCCAAGCTCAATAATGCTAGTTTCCATTTCCACCTGAAACATGTTAAAAATCAAGTGTCAACTCAAAGAGTTGGTGAGTTTCATAGGTTTTGACACTCAAACCAAGAGGTTTAATAAAAATGATATAGATAATGATATATGTGAACTCTAAGCATAATGATCATAGTCAAAATGAACTAGCAAGTAAAGCAGATCAATAAATGATAACAAATGATGATTGACCTATGATTAGCATTACTAAAATGCTCAAAGAGCAAACTATCACCGCGGGCCTCCCCCGAAGGGTAAATCAAACAACGGTGGGATGGTCGGTCCAATAGATCTATCATAGTCACTAAAATGAATGTGATCAATGCCTATGCTTAGCTAAAGTTCACTAACTATAAGTCCATTAGCTAAGTTCACAAGTAAATGAAATAAATAAGTTGCATGTTTCACCCCTAAAACAAAAATAGTAAAAGAGGGGCTATGAAGACTCACATTAGTGTTCTTGATAGTCTTGATAAATGTCAAAGTATGATCCAAATAATATCCAACACAATTTCAATGTTCACCTAAATAGTTCAATAGGCATATGTTTAACAAATCTATGTCGTTCTATGGATCTAACTAAGTTTTGTAATGGGTCAACGGATTCGATTTGTTTTGAACAAACACAATTAGATTTGTTATGATTTAAATGATAATAATAAAATACCTAAAGTACAAATGTTGACCTTAAAGTATTTATTTAAAAATTTAAATATTGATTTAAAACAATTTAATTTTTTTGATAATTTCTGTATAAACATATTTAAATATTATGTTTATAACATTTATTGTAAATAAATAAGCATAGGTTTATAAGTAGAAATAATTAAATCAATAATTAAATCAATAAATAAATAAGATAAAGAATCGTCAATAAATAATGAATAACTAAATGGATGTGATAAAGATTTGTAAATAAATAAATAATTAAATAAATGAGATAAATATTTGTAGATAACTAAATAAATAATTAACCAAATAAATGAGATAACGAATTGAAATTTAAATAAATAAATAAATAAGTAACTAAATTAATGAGATAAATAGTTTTAGGTAAATAAGTAAGTAAATAAATAATTAACTAAATAAATGAGATAAAGAGTTGTAATTAAATAAATAAATAACTAAATAAATGAGTTAAATAGTTTTAGATAAATAAATAAATAATTAAATAATTAAATAAGTAAATGAGATAACGAGTTGTAATTAAATAAACAAATAAATAACTAAATAATTCAATAACTATATAAATGAATAAATAAATTAATAGATAAATGATCTAAGAAGTTATAAGTTTGTAAAAATTGTTTATTTATAAAAATAAGTAATTACATATTAATTTATTTTAAATAAGTAAAATAAATAAATAAGTAAATAAATAATTGATAATAAAAGTTATAATTATATAACATTTTATTATTTATTTCAGATTAATATTTTATTTATAAAAATATTTTCTGAATAAGTAAAGTATTTAAAATAGGTTTAACTAACAATGAAGCCGCGCGTTGCGGCGCGAATGTAAATTTCGTAAAATGTATAGCGATAGTGGCACGTAAATGTACTAAGAAAAAGGGGCACAAGAAATTGCCAACGATGGTATATTTGTTCTAGGTGATTTGGAAGTTATAATTGTAAACTATGATGGTGATCATATGTTTCCGGCTTGTCATTTCGTGAAGTTAGATCTGGTGATGACAATGGGTGAATGTGATAGTAAGATATACAATTACAAGAAAAAGTTAATAACATAGTGTTGATATGTTTTTTGTTGATTACTTTATGCTTCCAAAATAAAAATAATTTAAATAAATACAATGAAGAATCGAATTGAATGACGTTTCCGGAGTCATAATTTTATGTCTTTACAAGGCAACCTGGGAGACTGTTTGTAGTAAAATACTTTAAGACCTGGGGCTGCCTTTAGTTAGCCTCATAACCTGTTAGCCTTGCTTTGTTTCCTCCATAAGACAAACTGCTTTGTGTAGTAATCATCTATGTAGCATGCGATATAATTTACAGGCGATATAATCTACAAACGTGGCATTATCCAGAACTACAACATTATAATGTACACAAAAAAAATGTTGAAATCTGGTTTAGCCTCCGCAAAAAGGTGTAGTCTTCACAAAAAGGTCTGTTGTTTTCGAAGTGTTTATTGCCTAGGACGTTGACTTGTTGGACGTGGATCACCTGTGTATTTGAATGTTATGAGGTGAAATTCAAATGTTTTAATATTGAGCAAAATCAGAAGATAACATCTTTAGCTAAATATGATAAGTAAGTAAAGTTTATGGCATTGCAAGTAATCAAATAGTACTAAAATAAAAAGCAACTGATGCAAGAATATTTTCTTATTGAATTAAGTGTAGAATACTTTATTTTTAATCAAAGAAAGTACCTGATGGTTCATGTAGAGGTCTCTTGATTGTCAGCATCTTTGGGTCAGGTGTTTTTGGAAGCATACTTTGGGTAGATGTGGATGCCAGTGTGGATGTATCCTCAGCTCTGTTTACAGCAATCGTTCTATCTTTTTTCATATTAACGTGCAATAGTTTTGAGGTTTTTTTGATAGAACGAATCATGTCTGGTAATACTTTTGGGTTTTTGTTACCATGTATTATGACCATATCACGACAGCTGATATGTATGATGTTTGTTACTGCTTCGTTGAAGAACACAGCCTCAATAGATGAAGAGCCATCACTAATGATGGTGTTTATGCTGTACCTGCAGTTTAATAAATAAGATGCTTATGTTTTCAAGGATAAATTTATTTTGTGTAATTTTTAGGCTTACATGAAAAGTGGTTCGCCGATAATTTCATGGTCAACGCAGGCAAAGTTGTTTCCCTGTGGATAAGCTTTATTTTTGCATTCTGGACAAAGCACATAGTACCAACCACGATATTCATGTGTATCTTCGATGGTGGCAATGCATGTATAACGTCCCTGTTGATATATGTTATGTGTTAACGCGATTCTATTATTACTGATGTTATTATTATTAATTACATTGTACCTCGGCTGTATCCTGACTTAATAAGGTTGCGAGCATCACATGCTTTTCGGATGTATGAATGTTTGATGGCAGGTCAAGGTCATTATATCTGCATGGGAATATGTATATATTAGTGCTAATTTTTTTTAGAATGGTAAATAAATCATAAAACAATTTAATAGTGGGCTTTATCTGGTTAGGTATGTTTTCAGATTTGGTATTGCTGGATTGATGGCAGTGGTTGTTGCAGATGTAGATTCCAATTGCAGGCACCCTATGTCACAAAAGGCTCTGTTAGCCTATGTTATTATTATTATAAAAATGTAAGCAATTAGCTTGCCTTTGAATTCGGTGACAATAGTTGAGGTAATTGCTAGTGCCTGGCCGATTGTGCCCTCCTTTTCAATCTGGGTAGCCTTCTCCCCCCATAAAGTTATCTTGATAATGTGATGGCTGTTGGTTAAGAAAAAGTGTTCATAAAAAAAAGATAAAAGGATATTAGAATTAATGTATTTTAAGTTTTTAATTTTTATGAATGCAAATGCCCTGATTATGATTTTCTTAATGTATTTTATTCTTTATTTCATGTGTTGGCGTAAAAAAATTGAATGGCCATATGAAAATACTAAAGCCAGTAGTAAAAGGATTGAGGACATTACCTTTCATCTTGAATTGTGATTTTACGTAATGTTTTTCCTGCTCTAACTATAATTGATGAAACATCTTCAACACGTCCCATGTAATCTGCATATTTTGTAAGGTAGTTATTTTTTGTATTGCATCTGAAATATTAAATTGAGATTAGTAAGTAGCATGTTACCTGTTAACAACTTTGGTGGTCTTCGTCTTGCATCAAGGTCATCATAGGTTGCGAAGTTGTAATAATATGAGGGTATGGTTGTGTTATGCAAAAGTGCAAAAGTTGCTCGCTTTCCAATCTTTAATGATGCTTGATGTGGGACAGTAGGCATGTATGTTCGGGCTGAGACTGACACATACTTGTCTACAACATAAGACTGTTGTATTTCGATAATAGAGTCAAGATAACTCTCGATTGATATGTCTGCTGTTGCCTCTATGGCAGAGGACTGTGTTCAAGTTTTATAGATGTTAATATAGTTCATAGGGAAAAAAATATAATGCAGCAAAACTGCCAACTAACCTTGGCATCAACAAAGAGGTAGCATATCTCAGCCGGTTTTTCAGCTCGTTTGACAAAAGGTTTCCACTTTTTTATTACTCTTATTTCAATCGGTTGTGGTGCATCAGCAGGTTTAATTTCAGAAACACGTCTGGCAGACATTTTTGAACCTGAGAAAAAAAAAGATAATGAGCAACAATTATAATAATAAATTTGTTAAAATGTATATTGTATGTATCTTAATAAGTACCATTAATGTATGTACAATTTTCATTGATCTAATTGAGATAAGTTGCTTGTTATTTCATTCAGAAAGTCAGAGTACACAATGTTTTTTATAAGATTGGATTTTTCATCATTTTTTGGGATATTTAGAATTCTTAATGAATGAGGAGAAGTGGCTCGTGACAAAGCCACATAAAGTTGGCCGTGTCCGAATACTGGATTAGGTAGATAAATGCCAATCTTGTTTAATGATTGTCCTTGACTTTTGTTAATAGTCATTGCGTAACATAATTTTAAAGGAAATTGTTTTCTTTTGAAAACGAAAGGTAGTTCTTTATCCATGTGTGTAAAAGATATTCTTGGAATATATACACGTTGGCCTATTGCTGTTCCCGTCATTATTTGTGCCTCGATGACTCGTGGCATAAGTTGAGTGATTATTAAGCGTGTGCCATTACAAAGTCCAGATGTCAGGTTAATATTACGCATTAATATGACGGGAGTATTTACTTTTAATTCCAATCGATGTGATGGAATTCCACTGAAGTTTAGCATTCCTAAATACTCTGGTGGGTAAAGCATTTCAATGTCAGCCTCATAGCCACCATGAGGAATTATAGAATCAACGCTTACGTAGGTTGTACTGGTACCATTAGTCATACCTAAAATAAGTGTATTAATCTCATGAGCAGTTTCATTTTTTGGGCACACAATTGCTCTTGTAGAGAGGATTTGTGCAGACGGATTTTGCAATGCATAATCATCGTAGATAAAACGGATTAGCTTAATAAGGGCATCTTCTTGTGTTGGTATTATATAATCAATTGGTATCTCAATTTGTTTTGCATTTGTTGGATCGTCAGCATCAGGTATGCCCAACAAACCGTTACCAACATCAAGTAGCCATGTTGAGAATGTTGCGACTTCGGTTTTTTCTGATGCACTCATATTAGGCCGATGTAATCGCATGTTTTCAGATAACATGTAAATCTTAAAATGTTTCCAAAGATATGATCTAGGAAGTGATGCTGCGAGGACAGCTGCCTTTGAGGCTTTGACTTTAACGGGTAGTGTCTGACGAAAATCTCCTCCAAGTAATAATGACATGCCACCAAATACTGTATTAGGTTTGTTAAAAAGGTCCCTAAGGCTTTTGTCCAATGATTCAAAGCATCTACGGTCATTCATTGGCGCTTCATCCCAAATTATGAGTGTAGTTTCTATTAATAATTGTGCCAGTTGTGTGTTCTTCTTTATATGACAAGTGGATTCATCTGTTAAATCAAAGGGAATTTTAAAACGTGAATGAGCAGTTCTGTCAGATGGAAGCAGAAGTGATGCAATACCGGAGGCAGCAACCGCTAAAACGACTTTGCCTTCAGAGCGTAATGTAGACACGATTGCATTCCATAAATATGTTTTCCCAGTTCCACCATGACCATAGACAAAGGACATAACTTGTTTATCTAATGCTAGAGTCTGCAAAACCTCATTGTATATATAGTTTTGTTGCGGATGAAGTGATGTACGTAATAACTCTTTTTCAACCTTAAGCCTTTGTCTGTCATAGTTTTTCTCTTCCATAAGAAGTTTGTTTGTTAGGGTTGTTAACGAATTTGGCTTTGGAAGTGGTAAACCAAAGTCTGTTAATGACGAAGACGACGTCCCTGAACGTAGTATTAGCTCGATCTCATATAGTACATAGTCCAACATGTCATCATCATTTGTAAGGTCTAGCCTTTGTGCTACGTCATCTGCTATTTTATGCCAATGTGTATCAAAAAGTTGTTTAGGGTTTGATATTTCACAAAATAGAAGCATGTGAGTGAATAAGTAACGCAACTCATAGGATGTAGCCCATGTAGAAGCCTCTTCGAATGTTTCCAACCACTCATTGTCATTTCCTAATAATCCAATTTTTTCACACGCACTACGATACGTTGGAAATACCTGATCAGAGACAGTTCGTATGGCCCTGAAAGATTGACAACCTCGTTGACATGATAATAATAATCGATGGTAGAAACTTTCACCGGCAGTTGGATGTATGTACGCAAGCCTTCCGATTGCAGGTGTTTTGTTTGTAGAACGACGCAACCAACATTTACTTGTTTGATCCCACCTGTACTCCGAAAGATAGTCGGTATAAAGAAGATGACGACCACGCTCGTCCTCCGCATTGCTTCGAAGCCATTCTGTTAAAGTGGTTCGTTTTGTATATGGGTTGGCCAAAATATTATGAAGTTGTGTGTTGTCCCTGAAAGTGATGTTTTGCATATTTTCTAAATGGACAGCTAATAGTTGAACAGGAGGATTCCTATCATGAATTAGGTAATTGAAAATTCGCCAAGCAGATTCATGTGGATATACAAATCGTCCATCAACAAAGCTTTTAATTTCGTCGATTTCAAATGTCGAGCTAGGTTGTGTAGTGTGTGAAATAGATGGAGTCTTTGTAATAGCATATCGAATACGATCTGTTCCCTTTGATATGTACTTGAAAAGATATTTTATCAACATGCTCCATCCACAATACTCAACATTTATGTGGGCATGGTAGTGCAATAATAAAAGTCGGTTGTATGGCACAACGTATCTATTATCCAGTGTAATTCCGTTCTTATCAACAGAATGACGATCTAACCTTCTTTTGTAATGTGCATAACCGTTTTTATCAAACTTTGTGATTGATTCATAGTTTTTGGGGAATTTTTTTGAACATGAGCCAGTTGACATGCAAGGTGCATTAGGTCTAGCAATCCCGCAGGGGCCATGCATCATAGATTCAGTGACAATCCTATATAAATGCGGTTCTGTAACTGGATCTGGAATTTCCGCAGATATATATGCATCCAATTCTTCAGCGACTTTTATCTTGCTGGATGCATGAACCCATAACAGCAGATGACAATGAGGCAAACCTCTTTTCTGAAACTCAATAGTGTATAGGTCTATATCCAAAAGAAATAATAGCTTAAATAAGAGTTGTATGTTGTTAAAGTAAGGTAGAAAAAAAATATTGGAAAACATACCGGCAACAACCTTTCCAAAGGGTTGTTCGGTTCGTAGGAAATTGAGTAATGAAATGACCTTAATATGGAACACTCTTGCTATAATATCTGGTCGATCATCAGCTCTTAATGAAGGAAACTGCAACATATAGCGACGGATTTCTGGCCATTTGACGTTACATGTGAACGTCACAAAATATTGAGGGTTTCCATGAACACGACAAAGAGCCAATGCATCCTGATAATGTTTATACATATATCTAGGACCCCCGGTAAATGATGAGGGTAATATGATGCGTTTTCCTATATCCTTTCCCTCAGTGTTACTATGTGTAAATGCGTCATGTATGCCCTGTAGAAATTCGACTCTTAAAGTGTTTTGATTTTGTCTTATGTAATCCAATCTATTTTGTTCTATACAAATATAGGCATCTACCAGATACTGTTGAAAAAGTCGACCTCCTCTTAGCAAAAGTGAATAAATGTTAAGTCGATCATGAAGCTGGTAGCTATAGAACATATTCATTGTTAAATGTTTATCTGTAGAACGATTGCCACGACGTAGACGTAGAGCGCGAGACCAACCGCTATCTCCGTACATAAACAATAGAGGATATTGCAATGACATGTATAAAGGATGTAGAGTATTAATTCGTTGAGGGCCAGCATCCTTGTGACGTATGATAATGTCAAAGTCAGTTGACTCAGGATCAGGGTCCGAAACAATTGCACCTAAACAACCTGGAGTAGGATTATCGTAACATAAAGAGTTGTAAGAACTGTACAAACGAATAGAGAAGTTAGGAATAATAGAAGAATGACATAAATCCCTTGCATTTCTAAAAAGTTTTACTAACTCATTAGACTCGTCAAGTATCTGAGAAAGAAGAGTGACAATGTCAGAATGCAAATGTTGTCCCAACTCTCCACCAAAGTATCCAAGTCTATTGAAAATTTCATTTTTCAGTGTCATATATGTACATCTGTAGGAAGCGTGGAGATTCATTAGAAGGTGGACACATAGAACCTAACCAGTGGAAGATCTGACCTTCAATCTTGAAAACATATGGACCAGTGCCTTTATTGATGGAGTCATCAATTTTACCACCGAAAGATGTCATTGAGAACATATAATTATAAGCACGTATGTTACTAAGGAAGCTAGGATTGTTGAACAACTCTATTAATGAAGGATGTGGAGTCCTGGGATATGGAAGAACAATGCGGCCACCTTTGCAACAATGATTATATCGAAGGCGTTGGTTAGAGGAGCCAGCAACGATATGCTCATCATACCAAAAAAGTGCAGAACAATATTCACAAACTTTATTACAGTCGCCGTTGTCTATATAAAATGATTGATCACTATTGTTGGTAGATGATGATGTTATCTTATCACGTTTTCGTTTATGTGTACTTTCCATTTAGATTGTAGTTTGGGAAATCAAATAAAGAAATAAAAAATAAAACCTAATGTATATAATAGAAAATAATAATAGGCTATGAAAAGAAAATCATTTGTTATCTATAATATGCATACATATATTTTAGTAAACGTATTTATATACGATAACAATGATACGACATAGTAAAAAAAACATGAGTAATGTATTAAAAAGGATATATAAATATGGTTGTAAGAAAACTATGAAAAACGATAGACCAAAAATTTAGGCAAGTGTGAACGAAGGTAAAATACTTTCAATATACCTGTAAGATACAAGAGCACGTAACATATAGTTGATGTATCTGTAACGGAAACCTGAAAATGATAAAAAAAAACGGGTTAAGACGCTAAAAGAGTTCATATTTACCTACCTGGTGTAACCTTATTTTGCATAAACAGATGGAAAGGTAATAAGAAAATTTGGTATTAAACATAGGCAATATAACAATAAACTTCTTATTTAATTAAATTATTAGTTTATTTTTCTATAAACAAAGGCTGCTACTGATTGTAGACCTGCAAATATACATAACCAACAAAAAATGTATCCATAAACAGTGTTATAGTGATCAAATACTCCTAATATTTATGTTGCATCATTCGATTTGCAAATTGTTAAACACAACAGCTTGAATAACAGACCAAAATCAAGTTTCAGCGTACATGAGTCATTCATCAAGAAAACATTATTTCCTTACCTTCAATGTAAAGTATCCCTATTATCATAATTTACTAATTTTAACTACCCTAGTGTATAGGTTTTAATTCACATTAAAACACTATGTATATGTTTTAAATCTCTGGCATATGTCCCTGATGCAATGAGCAGCTAATAATTTGCATATGTTAAGAAAAAAAACCAAAGCATAACATGAAAGGCAAGAAAATGTCAATTGAAACAATAATACTAAAATCATAGCTGTAGGTATTATTAGACATGTTATGGATCTACAAGATGAAATAGTATCAACAAAGGTAGATATAATACGTTCACAAACATGGAGGTTTTGGCACGCATGTCAAAAGGATTGGGTTCAGTTGGTTGACTTTTATCTTCTGTTTTTATTTGTATCACAGTTAGATGTGACAAATAGCAACTCTTTTAAAAATGTAAAAAACAGCTGATATTTAGATGGAATAAGTTTTTGTCCAAAAAGTTATTTTTTATAATAATTTATAAATGTGTAATATACAGTTGCAAATTTACTATTTCAACAAATTAATCGTACTATTTGAAGAGAAAGAAAAGAGATTATTTAAGAGGATTATGCAATATAATATTGTTGAAAGACTGTCACCAGCTTGGTCCCCATTTGACCTGTTTCCCCTTTTAGGTTATATATATCTCTAATCCAAATCATACCCATTGTCAAGTGGGACGAATTATTCACCTCTAGTTATATCTCCAATATGAAATAGGCAAATAAATAGCCTAAGCCCATATGAGTTACAAAACAGAGGGAAAAAAAGGGCTGCAACAAACCATATAACCTACGCACCTCCTGAGACAACAAAAACAGTCAACCAGACGACATAAGCCTACCGTGGAAAGCGATTATAGGCAACAGAAAGCATGAAAAAAACCACATGGAGGGAGATTTGAAAGAAGCCATGTATAGGCAAGAAGGAGAAAGACATGAAAATTGCAACAAATATCAGTCATCAGTGTATCCACTTATAGTTTTCAAATCAAGCTAAAGACACACAATCACAACAATCATGATTGAAAGCCGTTCTAAGAACCCATAATTCATTAAAAAAGTGAACAAAGTGGAAAACTTACTAAACGAACAACAGAAGCCATATATTCAATGAACATAAGTCCATAATTGACACAGAGTATTGATATATACACCAAGCAAATATAAACCCATATACGATTCAGCAATTAAACCCCACCAAATGAAGCAAAACCCACGAAAATGAACGTTGATACGAGCGTCAAAATCAACATAAAGATAGATTAAAACAAAAACCCACCTAACAGTGAAGCAGACGACATAAGCGTACCGTGGAAAGCAACTATAGGCAACAGAAAGCATGAAAAAAAACCGCATGGAGGGAGATTTGAAAGAAGCCATGTATAGACAAGAAGAAGAAAGACATGGAAATTGCAACAGAAATCATTTAAAAAAGGGACAACCTTACCTTGGAGATGCAGTACAAAAGAGAGAAACCGTAGAAGAAGAAGAAGACTGGTAGCGAGGAGCACCCGCAAAGCGTCTAACCCAGGTGATTGGTGATGCTGAGAACAGATTAGGGCAAAAGAGGGGAAGAAATAAAAAAGGGGAAAGACAGAAAGGGTCAAGAAGGAAGAAATAAGGTGGACCACCGACATAACCACCGACATTACTTTTTATTACTATAGGTAATATATAAAAAAAATGACAAAACCGGTTTTACCCCGGATGGGATTCGAACCCGCGACCACAGCCCCCAAACCCACACGCATACCCAGCTAAACTAGACAAATGTCTGCGAAAGAGTTGCGTTTTAAATAGTTTTAACATATCATCAAAACAGAACCCCATTTCAGTTTTAAGAACAAGAATAAACCGAGCCCTAGTTTAGTTTTTATTCAAATTCGAGCGAATGAGATCCCGAATGAAACCTGAATCATAGGGCTATAATTCCTAGTTGAAAATCGTTTCGAATGATGTATAGAACGTGTACCTTGAGTTTCTTTTGAACTGGTTTTGAGTTGTGGAATAAAATCGATCGGCCGAAGGTTGTTGATCTTGAATCGCGATTTCTTCAACTTGAGAGTTGGTTCTGGGTTTGCAGAAAGGTTCGTGTTGTTCAAAGGATTGTTTCGGTCGAATGAATTGAGTTTTTATACACGTTTAGACCGAATACCATTAACGCGTTTTTAGCTTGCTAATTTTGGTAGAAATTGTGATTGATTCGATATGAATTCGATCAATTAAAGATTTTATTTGATTAGCGCGTTCGAATCCTCCCTAAAATAAGTTTCCATTAGCTGTAACCATCTGGCAATTGATGGAAATGAAAGACGGGTCAGAAATGGGCAATGGATCGGGTTTGGGTGAAGAAGCCGGGTAGAGAGGGTAATGGGTTTGAGGGTTTGACAATTCCAGCCCCTCATAGTTTCTCCTTTTAAAAACAGTTTTCATCTTTGACAGTTTTAACCCTAAACTTTTAGAATCTCTTATATTTAATTGTTATGAATTATTAAAAATATAAATTTGTTATATTTCTACAAGAACATTATTTTAATGTCATATTATAAATAATAAAAAAATGTATTATTTATTTAGTTATGAAATAACGTTTATAAAAATTTAAAAATTAAAAATTTATTTGTTTATTTTATAAAATTGTTAATAGTTTCTAAACCTTATATTATCTATTATAAAATCAATTATCTTGTTTTTGTTTGAATTACTTTATCATAAAACAATCAATAATAATAATAAAATTTCCAATGACGTCATAATCGCTTTATTAGATATAAATAATTATTACAAATTTCGTAAACGTTACAGTCTCCCATACTTTTAGAAATTTCGTCCCGAAATTAAGAAGAAACTGTAGAAAACAAATGAGGGTACTTGGCTTTCATTTGGTCTTCGCGTTCCCAAGTGAACTCGCGACCATGCTTTGACTCCCAACGGACATGAACAATAGGAATTCTGCTTCGTCTGAATTGCTTGACGTGTCGGTCTATGATCTCTACCAGCTTCTCAATAATACGCATCGAAGCATCAATGTGAATATCATCAAGAGGCACATGTAAATTCTCATCGGACAAACACTTCTTTAGGTTCGACACGTGAAAGGTCGGATGGATGTTACTAAGTTCAGAAGGTAGATCAAGTTTGTAAGCCACTTTCCCAATTCTTTCAAGAACTTTAAAAGGACCAACGTAGCGAGGTGCAAGTTTACCTTTCTTCCCAAAACGAATCACTCCTTTCCAAGGTGAAACTTTCAGGAGTACCATGTCACCAACTTGAAATTCCAAAGGCTTACGACGTTTATCAGCATAGCTCTTTTGTCGGCTTCGAGCAGCTAATAAGTTGTCGCGAATCTGATGAATCTTGTCGGTCGTTTCTTGAATCAGTTCAGGACCGGTGATTTGAACTTCACCAATCTCAGTCCAAGAAATAGGCGTTCGACACTTACGACCGTATAAAGCTTCGAAAGGTGCCATGCCGATACTCGCGTGATAACTATTGTTATACGAGAACTCGACTAGCGATAGATGATTATCCCAATTTCCACCAAAGTCAATGACACATGCTCTAAGCTTGTCTTCAAGAGTTTGAATTGTGCGTTTGGTTTGACCATCCGTTTGAGGATGATAAGCCGTGCTAAGGTCCAAACGAGTACCGAATGATTCGTGAAGCGATTCCCAAAAACGAGCCGTGAAACGAGCATCGCGATCAGAGATGATGCTAAGAGGTATGCCATGTCGGCTTACTATTTCATTAACGTAGATGCGAGCTAACTTTCGCACGGGATAGTTCTCGCGAATCGGCAAGAAATGAGCTGATTTTGTCAAACGGTCAACGATTACCCATATACTATCATGACCATTAAGTGTTCTCGGGAGTTTAGTAATGAAGTCCATAGAAATGTTTTCCCATTTCCACATAGGAATTTCGGGTTGAACAAGCAAACCCGAGGGTCGTTGGTGCTCGGCTTTGACCTTAGAACAGGTCAAACACTTTGCTACATACTCGGCAATGTCTTTCTTCATGCCGGGCCACCAATAATGGACTCGAATATCTTGATACATTTTATCTGCACCGGGATGAATGGAATAACGAGTCTTGTGTGACTCATTCATAATAGTGAGTCGTAGATCATTGCGATTTGGAATCCAAATACGGTTCAAGAAATAAAGCAAACCATCAGACTTGGTTTCTAATTGAAGTTCAGCACCACAAGACATTTCATCATACAAATTGCCTAGATTCAAAGATGTTTGTTGAGCTACAAAGATGTCATTATGAAGATTGGTTTGGATTTGAATGCTATGAAGTTGGACATGACTTTTACGACTGAGTGCATCGGCTACAACATTTGCTTTGCCGGGATGATAACGTATCTCACAATCGTAATCGTTTAAGAGTTCAACCCAACGTCGTTGCCTCATGTTGAGTTCCTTTTGGTTTAGAATATGTTGAAGGCTTTTATGATCAGTGAAAACCACACATTTGGTGCCATAGAGATAGTGCCTCCAAATCTTTAAGGCAAAAACGACCGCACCAAGTTCAAGGTCATGAGTGGTATAATTCTTTTCGTGAACCTTTAATTGTCTTGACGCGCAGGCAATGACTTTACCACGTTGCATAAGAACACAACCAAGCCCTTGATTTGACGCGTCACAATAGACCACAAAATCATCATTACCATCTGGAAGAGTCAAGATAGGTGCATCACAAAGCTTTTGCTTTAGCAACTGAAAAGGTTCGTCTTGCTTTGGCCCCCATTCATAAGGTTTATCCTTATGAGTCAAAGCAGTGAGTGGAACGGCAATCTTAGAGAAATTTGAAATGAACCGTCGATAGTAACCGGCAAGTCCAAGAAATGAACGGATTTCAGTTGGAGTCTTTGGTGTACTCCAATTTTTAACAGCTTCAATCTTCGCGGGGTCCACGTGAACGCCTTTTTCATTGACAATGTGTCCTAAGAATTGAACTTCCTTAAGCCAAAATTCACATTTAGAGAATTTGGCATACAGTTGTTCTTTTCTTAAGAGCTCCAAAACCAACTTAAGGTGTTTTTCATGGTCCGCTTTGCTCTTGGAATAGATCAAAATATCATCTATGAATACGATCACGAACTTGTCCAAGTATGGTTTACACACTCGGTTCATAAGATCCATGAAGACCGCAGGTGCATTGGTTAGTCCAAATGGCATAACCAAAAATTCATAGTGACCATAACGAGTTCGAAAGGCGGTTTTAGGAATGTCATCCTCATGTATACGCAACTGATGATAACCAGAACGAAGGTCGATCTTAGAAAACCAAACCGAACCTTGAAGTTGATCAAAGAGATCATCGATACGAGGCAAAGGGTATCGATTCTTGATGGTGAGCTTATTGAGTTCGTGATAATCAATGCACATACGAAATGAACCGTCCTTCTTTTTGACAAAAAGGACTGGTGCACCCCAAGGTGAATGACTTGGACGAATAAAACCCTTATATGATAATTCTTGAAGTTGGCTCGCGAGTTCTTGCATTTCAGAAGGTGCAAGACGATAAGGAGATTTTGCAATTGGATTGGCACCGGGCATAAGATCAATACGAAACTCGACTTGTCGAACCGGTGGAACTCCTGGCAGATCATCGGGAAAAACTTCAGGATAGTCGCGAATGATTGGAATATCTCCAATACTTTTGCCCTTTTCTTTCTTTTCCACAATATGGGCCAGAAAGGCTACGTATTTCTTACGTAAGTATTTTTGGGCCTTTGTGCAAGACATAAGTTTAAGTCCACTACTAGGTGTCTCTCCAAAGATTCTTAGAGTTTCACCCGATAATAGTGGAATACGAATGTACTTTTCAAAACAAACGATCTCGGCTCGATGAGTGGCTAACCAGTCCATGCCTATAATAACATCAAAACTTCCAAGGTGCATGGGAATAAGATCAATTGGGAAAACGTGATCCATAAGGTTCACAGTACATCCAATAATGATAGAGTTAATATCTATTGAGTTGCCGTCAGCCACTTCCACATTAAATGGTCTATCTAATTTAGTTCTTAGTCTACCAAGTAATGGTTCAAATTCATATGACACAAAGCTCCTATCAGCACCATAATCAAATAACACAGAAGCATAACAATTATTGACCAGAAACGTACCATTGACAACGTCTTGATTAGCTTGAGCTGCTTGAGCATTGAGTTGAAAGGTCCTAGCTCGTGCAACCCTTTGATTATTGCCCGCAAGCCTTGGGCATTGGTTTCTAAGATGATTAGGGTTGCCACATTCATAGCAAACCCTTCCATTAGCTTGTGCAGGATTGGCGGGTGCAAGTTGTTGTTGGTTCAATGGTTGAACCTGTTGCCCTTGCTGGCCAAGTGGCCCATGTCGACAATAGTTTGCAAGGTGACCATACATCCCACTGTTCGTGCAAATTCTGCAAGGTTGAGTAGTGGGGTGATGATATCTGCAAGTGTTGCAGAGTGGATTTGGCCCCACATACTGTTTGGTATTTGGCTTTGGGGCTTGTTGGTTTAATGGTGCAGCAGGGGTCACTACCGCAAAGTTCTTGGCCTTTCGCTTTCGATGGTTGAACTTTGAAGAGTTTGAGGTTTCAGCTTTGACCTCCTTTGAGAGTTCATTAGTGGTTGACTTGGATTCAACCTTCTTGGCACCCTTCCTTGTCAAAGTACCATCCTTAACATGATTGTCAGTTAAGGTTGCAGAGAGTCTAATTGCCTCTTCAAGAGTGGTAGGATTGCTACCATAGACAGTATCTTGAATTTGCATAGGAAGGCCACCAATGTACTTTTCAATGGCCCGAGATAAAGGAGTGACCAAGTGTGGCACTAGTAGACTAAGTTCATGATAACGGGTCGTATAAGCAAGGTTCTCCCCACTGTCTTGCTTGAGATCCCAAAACTCAGCTTCAAGCTTCCTCATTTCGTTGCGAGGACAGAATTCATTAGTCATAAGTTGCTTGACCTCAGTCCAAGTCAAAGCAAGTGCAGCATCCGAACCCCTAGTTCGTTTCTCACCATTCCACCAAGTCAGTGCCCTTTTTTGAAAGACACTAGTGGCATATCGAACCTTAAGGTTCTCAGGACAGTCCGAATGGATAAATGTACTCTCTATACTTTCGAACCATTGAAGGAGTCCAGTTGCTCCTTCAGTGCCAACAAACTTAGTGGGGTTACATGAATTGAAGTGCTTGAAAGTGCAAGTTGGATTTGCACCCCCACCATTACCATTGTTTTGAACTGGGTTCACATTAGCAGCTTGATTGAGTTGGGTCACCAAAGTGGGTAACACAACAGCCACTTGTTGCGAAATGATCTGGGCCAACTCTTGGATAGTAGGGTTCGGATTGTTGGTGTTATTTGTGTTGGTGTTGGTGTCATTGGTGTTGTTGGTGTTTCTGCGAGTACGACGAATAGGCATGATTCTACAAGAGTTCAATTGAAGAGAGTTAGAATTTATATAACTCAAAGAGTTCAAATAAGAAATAGATAGTTCAAATGAAAGTTCAATCACAAAGCAATATTTGGATTGTATTCCTAAAGGAATACTTTTGACAGATCAAAGTGTTTAAGTTCATCTTAACTTTCAGAAAGACATACTTTAGCCTATAGGTTCATACTCACTCCAAGGGTTCCCAGGAAAGCATAACAGGTCCATCGGTTGATTTGGATTTATACGAAATGATTTCCTAGACAGAACTCCCCAAAGTACAGGTATTCCCCCTTCCAGATTGTATGTGTTTCTTAATCATTAGAATGAACCTAAAGACTATTGACGGGATTCAAGATTAGACTTAGAAGTCTAAGATCATTCCTCGTAATGACGATCCTCGTTCAAGTCGTAAGAAAGGGGTCGAGAAGTTTTGAACCTTAAAGTCTAGTGTGTGCATACTAAGGTATCCTAAACTAGGTTCAATTATTTGACCTATCAAACAAGTAGTCACATAAGCAAGTATGACCTATCATGGCAACTAAAAGTTCAAATAACAGTTCATGGCCTAGTATGGCAACTAGAGAGTCCAAATAACAGTTCATGACCTATGAGTTCAAACTAAGGCATCCTATGGTTATAGTCTAGGTCATCTAGTTCAAATAACCTAATTCTCTATAACCCAGTCTCTGATACCAATCTGTAACACCCCGACCAATGGCGGAAACATCGGGGCGGCACGAAGTGTAGATTGTTCATAGCTTAGGGTATAAAGATGTAAATAATAATAACTAATCATTCAATAAAATTAAATCCATCATTCATTACAAAGTCAAATAAATAAATTCAACCCTAGCTATTACAACGTTTCAAATTCAAATTCATAATTCAAAGACATAAAATAAATAATTAAAGCTAAATCCAAGCTCAATAATGCTAGTTTCCATTTCCACCTGAAACATGTTAAAAATCAAGTGTCAACTCAAAGAGTTGGTGAGTTTCATAGGTTTTGACACTCAAACCAAGAGGTTTAATAAAAATGATATAGATAATGATATATGTGAACTCTAAGCATAATGATCATAGTCAAAATGAACTAGCAAGTAAAGCAGATCAACAAATGAGAACAAATGATGATTGACCTATGATTAGCATTACTAAAATGCTCAAATAGCAAACTATCACCGCGGGCCTCCCCCGAAGGGTAAATCAAACAACGGTGGGATGGTCGGTCCAATAGATCTATCATAGTCACTAAAATGAATGTGATCAATGCCTATGCTTAGCTAAAGTTCACTAACTATAAGTCCATTAGCTAAGTTCACAAGTAAATGAAATAAATAAGTTGCATGTTTCACCCCTAAAACAAAAATAGTAAAAGAGGGGCTATGAAGACTCACATTAGTGTTCTTGATAGTCTTGATAAATGTCAAAGTATGATCCAAATAATATCCAACACAATTTCAATGTTCACCTAAATAGTTCAATAGGCATATGTTTAACAAATCTATGTCGTTCTATGGATCTAACTAAGTTTTGTAATGGGTCAACGGATTCGATTTGTTTTGAACAAACACAATTAGATTTGTTATGATTTAAATGATAATAATAAAATACCTAAAGTACAAATGTTGACCTTAAAGTATTTATTTAAAAATTTAAATATTGATTTAAAACAATTTAATTTTTTTGATAATTTCTGTATAAACATATTTAAATATTATGTTTATAACATTTATTGTAAATAAATAAGCATAGGTTTATAAGTAGAAATAATTAAATAAATAATTAAATCAATAAATAAATAAGATAAAGAATCGTCAATAAATAAATAAATAATGAATAACTAAATGGATGTGATAAAGATTTGTAAATAAATAAATAATTAAATAAATGAGATAAATAGTTGTAGATAACTAAATAAATAATTAACCAAATAAATGAGATAACGAATTGAAATTTAAATAAATAAATAAATAAGTAACTAAATAAATGAGATAAATAGTTTTAGGTAAATAAGTAAGTAAATAAATAATTAACTAAATAAATGAGATAACGAGTTGTAATTAAATAAATAAATAACTAAATAAATGAGTTAAATAGTTTTAGATAAATAAATAAATAATTAAATAAGTAAATGAGATAACGAGTTGTAATTAAATAAACAAATAAATAACTAAATAATTCAATAACTATATAAATGAATAAATAAATTAATAGATAAATGATCTAAGAAGTTATAAGTTTGTAAAAATTGTTTATTTATAAAAATAAGTAATTACATATTAATTTATTTTAAATAAGTAAAATAAATAAATAAGTAAATAAATAATTGATAATAAAAGTTATAATTATATAACATTTTATTATTTATTTCAGATTAATATTTTATTTATAAAAATATTTTCTGAATAATTAAAGTATTTAAAATAGGTTTAATATATAAAAAAAATGACAAAACCGGTTTTACCCCGGATGGGATTTGAACCCGCGACCACAGCCCCCAAACCCACACGCATAACCAGCTAAACTAGACAAATGTCTGCGAAAGAGTTGCGTTTTAAATAGTTTTAACATATCATCAAAACAGAACCCCATTTCAGTTTTAAGAACAAGAATAAACCGAGCCCTAGTTTAGTTTTTATTCAAATTCGAGCGAATGAGATCCCGAATGAAACCTGAATCATAGGGCTATGATTCCTAGTTGAAAATCGTTTCGAATGATGTATAGAACGTGTACCTTGAGTTTCTTTTGAACTGGTTTTGAGTTGTGGAATAAAATCGATCGGCCGAAGGTTGTTGATCTTGAATCGCGATTTCTTCAACTTGAGAGTTGGTTCTGGGTTTGCAGAAAGGTTTGTGTTGTTCAAAGGATTGTTTCGGTCGAATGAATTGAGTTTTTATACACGTTTAGACCGAATACCATTAACGCGTTTTTAGCTTGCTAATTTTGGTAGAAATTGTGATTGATTCGATATGAATTCGATCAATTAAAGATTTTATTTGATTAGCGCGTTCGAATCCTCCCTAAAATAAGTTTCCATTAGCTGCAACCATCTGGCAATCGATGGAAATGAAAGACGGGTCAGAAATGGGCAATGGATCGGGTTTGGGTGAAGAAGCCGGGTAGAGAGGGTAATGGGTTTGAGGGTTTGATAATTCCAGCCCCTCATAGTTTCTCCTTTTAAAAACAGTTTTCATCTTTGACAGTTTTAACCCTAAACTTTTAGAATCTCTTATATTTAATTGTTATGAATTATTAAAAATAGAAATTTGTTATATTTCTACAAGAACATTATTTTAATGTCATATTATAAATAATAAAAAAAATGTATTATTTATTTAGTTATGAAATAACGTTTATAAAAATTTAAAAATTAAAAATTTATTTGTTTATTTTATAAAATTGTTAATAGTTTCTAAACCTTATATTATCTATTATAAAATCAATTATCTTGTTTTTGTTTGAATTACTTTATCATAAAACAATCAATAATAATAATAAAATTTCCAATGACGTCATAATCGCTTTATTAGATATAAATAATTATTACAAATTTCGTAAACGTTACACTAATCTCAATGTTTTCACTAGCCAGCTTGATTAGCTAAACATCATATGACCAATAGATATGATCATCAAAGCCATGGGCGATACCAATGGCTATAATTGTTTGCTCGCTCAAAAACCTTAACAAGATGTCCGCCCTCCTACATACAAAGCTTGCCCGAACATAAATTCACGTGTCTAGCAAAAAACAAACATATAAAACGTCACAAGTGACGGGACAGAGACAATTATCTTGTTGAAAACACAATTTTTTACGGTTTTTTTTACCAAATTTTGTCACCATAGAATTTTAAGCCCAAAAATAAATTTTAGAAAAATATATCTAGCTAGTTGGGACTATTAGTTGGTATGTTAGCTTGAGATACTTTAGGAGCTTGAGTAACATTTTAAAAATAGATACATTTTAGGGTTATGTGTAATAACTCTTGGCCAATAAATGACCATTTAAAGTGACACTAAGAAACAATAACTTTTTTCTTTTAGTTTCAATTGATAATAATAATAATAACAATTCATCATTATTTATCTTTTCACTCGTTTCATTTGATGAATAAACGAAGAACATACATTTTTTTTTACATCAATCACTCATTTAACTATGTGACAGGAGAATTTCCAAATAATGATTAAATTAGGTGTAATAAGGGATGATCAAGACATGATTACCTTTGGTCCTGCCCCCTCATGTCTAACCCCCACTATACACCTCCGTCACCTAGCCATGGCCATGGTCACTTGAGAAGTACTTGGCCATTTTTTGTAAACCAATTAAAAATAATTACGTTAAACCATGCGTTACAAATAAATACCGGTCAAGACCCCATCAAACCCTATATTATATGGGCTTAATTATTTACACAACTAACTTTTTTATTTTAATACTTCACCGACCCTATACGTCTCGTGTATACCTATACAAGACGTACAACACCTTTTGACACCCAATGATTGGTCACGTATACGACCTATACAACACATGTATGCCTATAAAAGTCATATGAGAGTCCAATTATTGACACTGATGAATCCTGACAACCAATGATTGCCTTCCTATACGCTCTGTATATGCCAATACCATACGTATAAAAGGTGTGGGCTTGATGTAGGGCTGTTCAAAAAACTTTGTAGTTCGTGCGGAAAAAGCTCGGTTGTAACCAAGCCGAACTGAGCCAACTCGTTTTGTAACCGAGCGGAGTTTGAACCAAGGCTGACTCGGCTCGTTTGTACATGTTACACTAAAATATAAAACTATTAGGTTACTTTCTCAATAATATATATACTTTGGTTTTGTTTTGTAATTAGTTAAAAAAATAAAAGAATAAGACCAGTGGGTGTGCCCCTTGATTGGGCGTGAATGGGGGGGCACACCGCCCCCTTGTGGGCGTGATTGGGGCGTGGTTAGAAGGCGTGGTTCCAACCACGGCACCTTACTCTCTTTCTCTCTCTCTCTCACACATGTATATATATAAGTTTAAAAAAGGAATGGTGACGTGGAGTGAGTGGACAAAGGGGCATGAGTGAGTGGTTGTGGTGGGTGGATACGTGGCGTCTACGTGGAGTGATTGAACCATGGGGCATACCCCATGGTCTAAAAGAAAAAAGGACAAAAATACGAAATGAATCTTAATTCTTACGTGATTCACTAATTCTTAATTCATAAATCATATTCTTATTCTCAGTTCCGCTTATTCACGCCTCTTCCCTTATATAAAAACGAGCCAAAAACGAACCGAGCCGAGTTGAGGTGAATGTGATTCAAATAGTAAATTTCTTATGTAAAAATCGAGCAAAAAACGAACCGAGTTAAGGTGAATGCAATTCAAATATTAAATTTTTTATGTAAAACCGAGCCAAAAACGAGCAAAGCCAAGCGAACTCAGTTAAAAACGAGCCGAATTCGAGCAAGATTTCAGACTCAGTTTAAATTCGACCAATTTCAAGCTGACCCCTAGCTTGGTTCGGCTCTTGAACCCCCTTGGTGTGAGAATAGCATTGCCTTAGTCATTGCGTTAACTGACATTGTTAAGGACAAAAGACTGAAAGTGAAACACAGATTCCTCCGCACCAAGTCACCACAATAATGAGTGTCATCTATCACGTTGAGATTTGAAACGATTTCAATTATAACTTCAAATCAACTACAGCCTGTACAACAACAGTCGAGTACTAGACAGCCATATTTTCTACCAAAATCCACAAAATCTTGATTTTTTCTCACTATGAATGACAGACACTGATAATATTCAGCAGCAGCTCCTCGAAGCTCCTGATTTGATTTGATTTCCAAAGTAATATCAAATTTCCCTTTCCGATTTTCTTGTAGTTAGATCACATGTCGTCTACTCGTCTTAGAATCTTTTGTTCTGCATCAAGATTTGCGTCTGTCATCTATGTATGATTGAGTATTTGAATTTCAAATTCAGCAATAAGGGGGTGCTTAATTAGATGGTTTTTAAAGGTTTTGAAGATCAATTCTTGCTATTCTGAGAAATCTACGCGTTAAATCAGCGTTGACCTTGTTAGATATGAACGGATTGGCTACTAGCAAGGTTTTATAAAAAAAAATTGGGGGTACCCATTACGCAGTTGACTTGCGCTCTACCTGTTCGATCAAATGCTTCAGAGAAGCAAAGCGTCATCTTTGAGGCATTCAGCATTCTACCTGTTCGACGATATGTCTCAAAGATTTGATACATCATCAGCACGCAACAAATTTCATTAATTTACCTGAATAAGTTGCATTGACTGATGTTTGTCAATATTTCTTGATATTTCTTCCATCTACAAACCATCAATGTCGATCATATGTGGACTTCCTCTGCTTGAATGTGTCTACTGCATTGGGTGTGCTCGGTGGGTTTGGAAACGGTGTCTTTATAACGCAGGCCATGAGAGTGAGACATGGGGTGTTGCAACAGCTGAAGAGTTTGAGCCCGTCCCTAGGCTTTGCAGGTATATACTAGCAGTATATGAAGATGATCTTAGATGCCCTCTTTGGGAACCTCCTGGTGGATACGGGATCAATCCGGATTGGTTAATCTTGAAAAGAACTTATGATGATACGCGTCGTCGGGCCCCACCATACTTGTTGTATCTAGATCATGATCATGCTGATATAGTTCTTGCTATTAGGGGTCTTAACTTGGCAAACCAGAAAGATTATGCAGTATTGTTGGATAATAGGTTGGGTCAAAGGAAATTTGATGGTGGGTATGTTCATAATGGACTGTTAAAAGCAGCTGGAGTCGTGCTAGATGCAGAATATGACACTTTGAAGAAATTGTTGGAAGATTATCCAAATTACACTTTAACTTTTTCTGGTCACTCGCTTGGGTCAGGTGTGGCGGCATTGCTGGCAATGGTGGTGGTGCAAAATAGGCATAAATTGGGTGGTATTGACAGGAAAAGGGTCCGTTGCTATTCTATCGCACCTGCAAGGTGCATGTCATTGAATTTGGCTGTGAGATATGCAGATATCATCAATTCTGTTGTTCTTCAGGCAAGTTGATTTGGAGAGTTTAATTCAAGAGACTTATATAATTTTGGTTGATTTTGATGTTTTGTTTGCTAAAGCAGGATGATTTCTTGCCTCGGACAGCCACACCTTTGGAAGACATTTTTAAATCGCTTTTCTGGTAATACCAGATTAGATATATTAGATGGTCTTCATTATCAGTTAATAATAGTAATTACAACATTTTCTTTCAACAGTTTGCCGTGTTTGCTGTGCTTTAGATGCATAAAAGACACATTCACATCAGAGGAGAGAAAGATCAAAGATCCAAGGAGGCTATATGCACCGGGTCGCCTCTATCACATTGTAGAGAGAAGACCATTCAGGTATATAGATTTTGTGAATGAATATAATTACCAAACATACATTTTTCATTCATGTTTGCCTGTTTGGTGTTAATTGTGTTGGCAGATGTGGTAGGTTTCCACCTGTTGTGAGGACAGCAGTCCCTGTAGATGGCAGATTTGAGCACATTGTTCTTTCTTGCAATGCTACTTCTGATCATGCCATCATTTGGATAGAACGGGAAGCCAAAAGGGCTTTGGATGTAAGTTTTCCTTCTCAATCTTTGTCTCTATTTATGTGGTTATGGGTTGAATTGAATCATCATGCTATAACAAAATCATTAAGCTGATAGTTATCAAATTGGAATACAGTTTTTGGACATTTTTGTCATTGAGTCATCTATCTTTTTTTATCACAAAGAATCAATATATACATTTACATTTTTATCAAAGGGTATTGCAAATATATGGCAAATGATTAAGCATCTTTTTACTCTTTCAACCAATAGTTAAGCTATTACTATCACACCCCCACTAAAGTGGAAACACATGGGTGTAATGAAATCGGATCATAAACATATTGTTTGCACAAGAAATACTAAACATGCAACCATTTTCAAAAATGATAATATTACACATGTTCTTCCTTGAAAACTTCATTATAAAGAATATTGAATACCCCACTAAGGCCGGTAGTGGTTTAGCCCCTAAAAATGTTTTTCCTTAGAGGCCACAAACCTAGTTGTGGTTGCTTTGTCTGTTCCCCTGGTTGGGTATTGGGTATTTGGGGAGACATGAGGGTTTTCCTCGTAAGTGAGTTCTTACGGTCATAAGAAAAAAGAAAGAAAAATGTATGGTAGTTTGTATTTATTAATGCAATACTGGAGAACAGTGATGATAATTATAAAGGAACCCTAATAAAATCACATCTCCTAGTTGTAGTAAAAGATAATTGCATTAAATCCCAATTTAGTATATTCTGTCTAAAACTTGCCCACAATTGGAGCGGGAGGAAATTAGACGCTTAGACTGGAGCAAAAAACCAACAAATATGTTGGTATAACAAGAACATACAATTTTGAAAAAAAAATCCATAAAAACCTAACATCAAGAAACTCTGTGATGGTAAATGGAGGCTACAAATCTAGACCATAGCAACGATGGGAAAATGCATAATTGTTATGATGGCAAGAGCTACGACTGTGATGGTAGGACGATAGCGGGGTAACAGTGAGTGGGGGTTGGTAGAGGCAGAGAGAGATATGAGGTAGAGAAAAAAATATAACAAAGATCTTTAGAATAAACTATAGGCCATAGCTAATATGTTATATTTTATACATTACAATTTACAAACAAATTGATGCAATTGATCTTGATTTACAGCATTCCTTTATTTTGTTTTAAATAAATGCATATTTTACACATAAGTAAGGACAATACATGTGTATGTATGCAAGTAATAATTGGTTTTCTAAAACCATGTAATTTCATGCTATGATTTAGAAGCTGAAAAAACAGGCTTAATTTTCTTGTGACAGTTGATGTTGGAGAAAGATCCAATCATGGAAATTCCTGCAAAACAGAAAATGGAAAGACAGCAAACTTTAGCCAAAGAACACGGTGAAGAGTACGCCGCTGCACTACAACGGGCTGTGAAGTTAGCGGTGCCACACGCGGTTTTACCATCTCAGTATGGCACCTTTCAAGATTCTGATGATGGGGAGGTATCTAGTGGGGAATCCTCCAGGAAGCATAGTTGGGATGAGTTAATTGAGAGGTTATTTGATAAAGATGAATCTGGTTACATGATGTTTAAAAAATCACATTCTATTGTTTGATTATCCAAGTGTTTGTTTCCAGAAATAAGGTGTGAGGTATATACACACACACTATAATAGTCTTTTGGTGTAAGATAAAAATGCCAAATATGAAGATATAAAAGTACCCTTTAATTTGTTTCATCTTGGTTGACATTGTGATGCCCCATTACTCCCTAAAAATGAGTTGTATGATGGGGTTTGGACTATTGTGATTTATCTATTGTAGATCAAAAAGTAAGCCTAATAAAATAAACGAGTCAGTTAAGTCAAACCGGGTTAAAATGGATTGTTTTAAAAAAAAGCATAGCTTAATGGCATTTTAAAACATGGATTTCAAAAGTTTCAAACGGATTTACTCAGTATATATATGACGAAGATAGGGGCGATAGTTTGCCGCAATACAGCCGCGACAAGTGACAATTGTGGTGGAGACGATGATGGTATGAAGACTGTTGCGATGTAGTTGGCGTCAGTGGTGGTTATTGGTACAATAATTTTGTCATAAGGTGACAATTATTACTCTGACATGTAAAGATGATGAGTTTTGTCATACGAATCTAAAAGAAACGGTTAAAGTTTGAATGAAAACTTTGATGAACCTATTGAATTAAGCCCTGGTATGGCTAGGCTGAGTTTCGTCCGTAGTGTAAATTTTTCGGCCGAAATGTTATTTTTAATTAAAAATCGCGGTTTCGCCCCCTGGCTTCAAAAAATTAACATGTATTATGGGTTTCGAAAATTTCCGCCCCCCTCTCACTTTGCCCAAGCTCCGCCACTGACCATAAGTGATTTGTGAACGCAATAAAACACATGGTGTTTAGTGTAAGCACTAAATGATTTGACTTGTAAACGTCTTATTATTTTTTTTTCCCCTTTATAAGATTTTTATAAATATGTAATGTGGCTAAAGTCGAAACAATATAATTTATTACATATTTTAAAAAAAAAATACTGGCTCGGGAAGCTTTATGTATTTAAATAAATTCATCAAAACTGCCACCAAAAAAAGGTTTATTACATTAACGTCATGCTACACATTTTATCATAAAGAATTCATACCCAAAGGTTGCACTAAATCCCAAGAAGAATATGCACATGGAACAATAAATGATCAAACTGTCCAAAAAGTTTAAAAACAATAAAAAAAACAAAAAACAAAATCAAAACCCATTTTCTTTACCTTAAATCATCTTCAAATGCCTGCAAAATCTTTCACAGTAAATCCAACTTTCTCAAACTTCCCCCTCTCACTGTTCTCTCTAAACTTCAAATAATCACCACATAAAAATGGCTTATAACATCTAAATCCATCACCCACAACTTCATTAGGTGCAGAAATTACCTTATTGTCCTCAAAGCACCAAAAGAAAGCAAGTGAAACCCGGTTTTGGTTCTGGTTTCTGCATTTCTTTAACACGACTCGATGCTCGGATGACCTTAGTCTCCCATTGCTCCACGCATGTAACAGATCTCCAATATTCACAACCAGTGATTCTTCAAGCGGGTCGATGTTTAACCATTTTTCATCTTCAGATCTTACTTGGAGCCCGCCAATATCGTCCTGGTAAACGATGGTCAAACAGCTCATATCTGTGTGCATGCCAAGCCCTTCAACTTCTTTTCCCATTACCCGTTTTTCAGGTAATGAGTAGTTATTTATCCTTAAATACCCTTCACAGCTGGAAAATTCGGATTTAAATTGCATCTCAAAATCTTTCCCCAGACACATTAATAATATCTGGGTGATTTTCTTGGATAAGATCCTCATTCTGTCTCCATATTCTCTTACTGCCTCACTGTTAAATTAGGAAAAAGAAAACAGATACAATAAATAACAGAAGGCATCTATGTAAAATTAAACTTACAAATGGGTAAATACAATGCATAAAGAAAGAACAAAAAGTAAAGAGATGGCAGTTTTGACCCGTGTAGTTATCCATCGGGTCAAATTATAAAAGTTATCTAAAGGTGAAACAGGAAGGATAGGCCAACATCGCCCAAAATGTACTTTCAGGTATCAAAATGTTTTATTCATGAAAGCATGATTATTATTACAATCATAAAGCTTTTGTATCATATTTAACATGTTAAATATTAGTAAAAAAGGACAAAATACATAACTAAATGTTTTGGGCAACTCAACTGCCAATCATGATACACTAAATATTGTCTGTTTCGATCCGCACCCGTTTTAACCAGTTACCAACTCACTTCCCACCCACTTTTCCACCTCTATTTACAAGAACCAAAAGATGTATCATATTACCAGAATTCTGGATTTGACTGGTTCAAAAGGGCTTCAGCAGAACTCTGAGCAGAGGCACAGAAATCAGGACCAGAAACACGAAGAGATTCAAAAAAGGGGGAAGCAATGAAATGAGGCGTGTAAGTTTTCATATTTGAGGCGGGGCCTGCATTGAGTTTAAGTTCATACGGAAGACTAAAAATCTGACATGATAAAAAACGAAGTTTGCTGAAAAGATCCTTAGAAATTCCATGGTTAATCACATGAAAAAAACCCCATTCTTTGCAGGCCTGAGAAAGAGAAGAGAGACTGGACTGGCTTATAGGTTTTGATAAATCAAAAACAGGAAGTTGTTTTAAACTTGGGGATGCAGGCATGATGAAAGAAGAATAATGAAAGATGCCAAAAGTGTTAGATTGCATAAAGCTTATAAACTAGTTTGTAGGAAACAAAGCTTATATTATATTGATAGAAGTATGCAAATTTAATACTCAAAAGTAGCTACTTTTGTAGGGATAAGCATCTAGTTGTATGTACAAACATAAGAAAGCCAAAATCAATGTAAAAGGGTTGACTTACAGGTTGGCAGTACTTGAGAAGATTCTTTTTCCATTGAATTTTCTGCATAGTCAATGAAAATGCTGGTTGGAAGTAACGGGTGTTTGTATGTCATGTTCTGAAAATGATAATATGATTCTAGATAAAAAAGAATCAGAAAAGCGGTTGTAAAGAGTTCTCATTGTAAAAGATGGAGTATGGATATCAGATGTATATTTTATGAATAGTAATAATCAGATAATATGTTGTTTGAACTTTGAAAATTTCTGATTATTTTAGAAAGTAATGCATAAAATGACCTGAAAGAACATTCTTGTTGTAAAAGCATCTGTCACCCGTCTTTTGAAATGAGAAAAAAGTTTTAACTTAATTCTAGAAAAGCTAATCAGGTAATTGCATTTTACCATTTGATAATCAATTTTGTTACAGTCTGCCTGCAAATGATTATCAATAATTGATCATCTGACTACTATATAATCTGATAATGGGAAGCTCATTTTGTTTTTCCAAATACATGAAAACAAACGCATGAAGGCATGAAACCCCAAGCTGAAATTTTGAATCTAAACTTCTAAAGAGAATGAGCGCATTGTATTACTAGCAAGAAATAAGGTAAAACTTCACCATAAAGCAAATCCCCTTTAAGAAGACACAAGTTGCTTAAAAAACACCAATTTTGATTAAAAAAACAGGCATATGAGACAGAAACCCCCTTCAATATGGCCAATGCAGAGACTGAGAACATAAAGAATTAGCAATCAATGTTTCTTGAAAAGGCTATTTAATGATGCTTCCTTTCAAACTAACCTGCCAATATTAGTTGTCACTTCAATGGCTTTTAATAGAAAGTTGAGGTAATAGATAAATATAAATAATAGTTCCCATGTGCAATTTGAGACCTCAAATAGCTGGAATGATCCAACAGTAACATGGAAAACTGACACATGATGCATATTGCATACAGTAAAATGAAAAAAATATATATATATTAAAGAGGACAGAGCTCCCATGTATTTCAGTTAAACTGAACTACCTGATATTACAGATTTAACGGGTTCTGGCCTCTAGGTGCATGCCTAGGCGCATTTGGATGAAAAAAAAGGGGCTTGTTTTTAAGTTGCACTTATGTATATATTAAATCCTATATAGGGCTTGTTTTTATCTATAATTTTGGCCATACAAACGTAAGAGCACTATAAAAAGAATTAAAGAATTATACAAATACCTTCCGGCTTCTGCCTCGTGAAGGCTACTTAGTGTGCTTTGCGTCTTGGCTCAGGAATTTATCGCCTTGGGGACGCCTACATCGGTACTCATGGAATGATGTGTGACAATTTCCTGAAGATTCTTGAGGCCAACTCATATACCTAAATCCATACCCAATTGTGACAGTTCACCAGTTGTCAACTGAAGTTTTGTGCGTGTGTGTGTGTTTTTACTTTGAATCTTCAACTGTATAGTCAGCATGAGATGTTGAATCTTCAAATTAATTTGGATGTTCAAAAGTAAATAAAAGATTAAAAACCCTAGAAATTTAGGATCGAACGTCAAAAAGGCTTAACAGTAAACTAACATCAATAATCCAAATCAAATGCCCTAATCACATCAAACAACAACATTCATCATCAAAACAGGCGAAAATCTAAACAAATTGCAGCTAACAAGGAGATGGAAAAATCAACACTCATCTATAACATGAAAGTCAACGAAGAGGCTAAAGCCGATTGCATTAATTCATTACTGTAAGGACTCTGAGGGCTTGTTGTTGATGGAACAAGAAGATTTGAAAGCTTCGATTTGAGATTGACACTTGTTGTAATCACCTTTGTGTTCTTGTAAACACTTCTTCAGTGCTTCCACATCGCAAGCTGAAGCAATCTTCTTCTTCTTCAGGCCGCTGTTATCGTTCATTTTCTCCATTCCAACGTTCGGTTAATCGTTCATCGATCGATTGGCTTTGGAACAAAAGGAACAGTGTTTAGGTTATTGAGCTTTTTTTTTTTTTTTTCAAAAGTAAATTATCTTTTTTTCCCCTTGTTGTTATGATAAATTTATCATATTCATCTAAATTCTTTTTTTTTTTTTTCCAATTTAAAATCATGGTTTTATGTTTTTTTTTTTTTGTTATTTTACTTTACCTAGTTATCTTTTTTTTGAACGACATTTGATCCCAACGTGTTAACCGCTGATTTTCAGGTCACGTCACCAAGGTCTAGTTACCTTGACATCTGTTGAGACCCCACCACCACCTCAGGAGGAAACTGTACCAGAAAACCCATGACCTACCAAGGACCCCTATTTCGCCTTAGGAGGAATTTGAACATGTGACCTCACACAGGAAAGCCAAAGGGTAACCATTAGACTAGAAGCCCTTGGTTCTTTACCTAGTTATCTACATCCAAAAAATCAGTTAAGTTTAAGTGTATTTTTATCAATTACATTGAAATTATTCGTTATTTTTCTAATTTTCTTATTTTTGTTAAGAAATTAATGTAAATGACAAAAATACCATTAAACCTAACTGAATTTTTGGATGGAGTTAACCAGGTGAAGTAAAAATGTCAAAAAAAAACATAAACCATTATGTCAAATTGGCAATAAATAAGAATTTGGATGAATATGACAAATTCACCTAAACCACAGCATGAAGCAAAATGACAATTTATTCTTTTATTTATTTTAACGTCAAAGTTAACAAAGACCGTAATAAACATATTTTCGAGCATGTAAACAAGTCGAGTTGAGCGGTTTAAGAGATTTGACTTTGATGTTTGTTTGTTTAAAGGTTAGTTTGTAAAAATTTAAGCTTGGATTTTCTAATAATTTTCGAAGTTGAAGCTTGATTTAGGTTTAATTCGTTTAATATTTAATTATTATTTTTAATAGGTGGGTTTAGTTAGACCTGATAAAAGCTTGACTAGTACCACGTAAACGCCATACAAAAGAGTTTTTTAAGGGCTTGATATATATGAAATGCGATGGCTTGAATGCTTGATGATAGCTTGACTATATTAAATAAAGTTTTTTTTTCTTGGCTATTTTTTTAAACAATGCAACGGTCACAAGCCCATTGGAAGATGCGCCATCATACATTCTTCTCTCCCATGACCAGAGTCATAAGACGTCACTTAGGGTGAGTCACATGGGTTGGTCGTAAGAGGGACACAACCAAAGGTAATCATGCCTTAGTCACCCCTAATTACACACTATATTATAACTATTAAATGAATGAACATTTGAATTTTAATTTGAGACCAAGCAAAACTAAATTGAATCGCTTGATTTTAAACAAAATCGAGTTTGAGCCCTAAATCCTGATTGGTTTTTTAAATCCAAGCCAAACCAAGTTGCTTCGTTAGTAAAAGAGCCGAGTTCATGCAAACTCTTGTTCAACTTGACTTGATTTGACTTTACTTGACTCGACTCGACTCGACTCTGAGCATCTTTAGTTGTGATGAAACTTGAACCTTCAAAGCAGCTCAAATAAAAATTTATTACAATTTATTGCTTTTGTATATAGTGTTATTTGAAATAACATTTTAATTAGCACATTTTTATTGGTTCCATTTTAAATAGTAACTTCTTTTACAACCATTATATTGTTTGCTTTTAATGATTTTTACGTTAAAATTGCTATTATTGACTTTTAAATTTTAAAAGTTAAAAGCAACTAGTAGGTTCAACCCGCGCTTCGCGGCGGGCTGCATGTTGATTTTATATCGTAAACCTTAGGAGATCACATTCAACCTTGTGATAGATATGTGTGGATTACATATGGATTCTAAATGTTTGCGTAACCAAAAAGTATATCCTAATATTGCATAACTATATTACAAAAAAACTTGTAGACGTTTTTTGCAATCGTGTCCGTCCGAGCATCACACATACTTTTCTTCTACCGCAATGTTGAAATGATAGCCAAATTAAATTCAGTGTCTTAAAACACCAAGAACTACAAAAGAACGCAACACATAAAGAAACCTTCATATAGCTTGAAGATGCAACAACAATTGACATGAAAGGCAAATAAAAGCCCAAAAACCCACATATTAAATTCAAAATCAGGAAAGATATAAACTAATTTATAAGCTAATATGGTGATCTTTTTTAACAACTTGTTAGTTCTGAAATCAAACTAATTTGTGCAGAAACAACATTATATTACACAATTATCTTACAATCCACAGTGTAAGAGAATAAAAGGTATATTTTTTATCGTTGATGAAACTTTTAAATGAAGTAAAACAAAAAACTTCAAGACAAAATTTTAAAATACTAATTTTCCAATCCATATGAAAGATAATACTATGAATTACCATGAATCGATGCAGAAACAAAAACATTTTTAAATGTTGAGTAAAAGTTCATCGAATGGTATGCTATTTTCCTAAAATATATGAAATGAGGCAGGAATGGGAGCAGTCAAATGATATAAACGATACACATGTTCGATAGTGTACGAACATGTTATAAGTTTCTAAATAATACACAAAATTTGTGTGATCATTTGACTTCAAAATTTATATAAACGTTTGTAAGGTAAATGCGATCAAATTAATATGATTATGACTGTTATTTGATAATGTAAGAACATGTTAAAATTATACAAATATTAAAAATATATGAGTAAAATGAAAGAAAATTAAAAAAAAAAAAGATTTGAAAGTTTAAAAAGTAAAATATTAAAAATAATTGAACTTTGGTTTTCCCACTGAAGTGTTTTTTGCAGCGGTCAATGGTGTATGAAGCGGGTTTGGTTCATTTTTGAAACGACTATTTAAAATCACAATTTTTATTTTTTTTCCAACGGCTCACAATTTCACATTGATCCGGTCAAGGTTACCTTTTTTGTCGGTCCAAAACAATTTTTTTAGCGGCTAAATAATTCGTAAACTTCAAAGCACTGATGTGCATATATAATAAGTTGCTCTCATCAAAAGTCAAAACCTATGTCTAAACTAAGAGTTTGCACTGTTACCCTTCATGTCATTTAATAATATGTATAATTTGTGGCCAAACAAATATGATATAAACAACTTCATTTACAAGTTTTTAAAGAAAAAATTAGTATAAAATACATTACACAGATAATAATTTAGTCATGCGGCATCAAAATCAATTAAGTTTAAACATAATCCAACAAAAGGTAGAATCATATATATAGGGTGCTGTTAGGGAGACTTCAGACCGGATCCTTGAACACCTTCTATACGGGCCGTATAGTACAAGGGATTGGGCTTGAAACCGGCTGAAACGAAGGTAAATCAAGCTCAAAGTTTCGATTTTTAGGGTTTTCTACAAACCCAACAAAAACCGAAGTTTAACCGGTTTTAAACATCATTTTTTAAACCCATACACCTTCTAAATGAGTTTACTCACCTATACCCACTCAAAACGACTATATATTTGACTAAAAATCGAAATCGCCACATGCAATGGCAGAAATCCGTTTCAGGCGAATGGCTCATAAGAATGAGCCACTCATTCGTTTGTGTAATCCCTACCATTTTCGATTTTCTTTCAAGCCTTGTAATCGTGTTCGATTCGAAATAAATGAAAGTTTGGGATATATTTTCTTACATTTAATCTATGCATTTGTATTTAATTAAAATGATAGAACAACACAATTAAATAACTAATCTAAGCTTTTATAAATATCAATTTTTATAATGATCAAAACTTAAAAAGCTATAATAGGTTATAAAAAAAATAATAAATAAATAAATTTTTTTAGAAAATAATCTATTGTTGTTATAAAACATATGCATAAATAATATGTAGATACACAATAAGCAATAATACGCTTTAACAAATAAATATATAATAGTAATAATAATAATAATAATAATGATAATACTAATAATAATAGGACATTATATTTACAAAAGGATTTTTATAGAGTTTGATACATATTTATAAATTTATAAAGTCTAAGTTATGAAAAATATATAAAAGATTTTATAAGTTTTGAAATACAAAAGGATAGTTAAACTTGAGGGACTAAATTTGTCTTTTCTTAAAACCTAGTTTGTGAGAGGAAAGAGTTTAAAAACTTGAATAGACAAAAAGAAAAACATGAGGGACTGAAAATGCAATTAACCCAAACTAACCCTCCCTTCTCGCCCGTCTTCCATATGGGGTATCCATCCGACCCGTTTTCGACCCATTGCTCAATCCGTTCGATTACAACCAATTAACAGCTCATTCTAATCAAAATGGAACGGATTCGAACACGTTAACAGCTGGAGATCCTCATTTGAACGAAAATCAAACGAATTAAACTCGAAATTTCATTCCAAAAATACACACTTTGGCCGCAATTCAAATTTCATCTAAATCTCTATAAAAAGTAAATCAAATGGTAACATTCGAACCCCCTCCACTCGACTAAACTCTCTACAAACACAAAATCCGAAAACAAGCGCTTTGGAATACGATTCAAGAACAAGAACAGCCGAAGCCTCTGCGTGACTCGAACCCTACTCAAATAAACATCAATCCAGGTAATACCTACATCATTAGAACCGTAGCATCATGGGAATCAAAAGCCCTATGCTTTTGATCCCTCACAACGAACAGATCGAACGAATTCGAAAACGATTTGGATTAGGGCTCGTTTTGGTTTGAGGTTCAATTTCTAGGACTGAATTAGTGTAACACGAACCTGATTTCGTTCAAAATGAAGCAACCAGCCCAATGGTTAGAGCACCCCATGTTCAACCTAAGGGTCGAGGGTTCAAAACCCACCCGAGGCCCCTTAACTGTTTTTTTATCATTTTACCCATTTTCAATGATATATTTTTTTATAAAATAATATATTTCTGAAATGTTTAATAAACTAAAATGTTTATTATAACAGTTTGCATTTAAAACAGTTTTAAAAAATAAAAAGAAATATGTATATAGATATACATATTATTTAATTAAAACATTTTTATCAAGATTTATTTTAACAATACATAAATCTTTTAAACCAATTATAAAACAACATAATCTCTAAATTTTTTTATCAACTTAAAGTAAAGTTTTCTTAACTTACGTTTACAATATTTTAAAAGGAAACATAATTTCTTTTATAAGTCTTAAATTAATGATTTTATAAATAAAATACAACTCTTGATTCTATAACTTTTAAATTCCACAAACTATTAGAAAAGTAAATTTATAAAATTATAAAACATAAAAGATTATTCAATAAATTATCAAAACCTTTCTAACAATAAATAGTATTTAACAAATTATAACAAATTTAAACCATTGGGCCATCAATTAGTATTCATAGACTTTGTGTAATAAATAAATTGAAATGCTTTGACATTTCATTTTATTTATTATAAACAAATAAGAATATTTAATTTTAGTTAAATATTCTCAAAACATTTATTCTTAGACTTCATAGTAAATAAATGGAATAATAAAAGTATTCCAATTTATTTATTTATTTATTTATTTATTAAATGGAGGTTATTTAATTATAATAGATAATTAAATAATCCAAAACCATTATTCTAAGTATACATTTTAGAACATTAAGGATTCCATAGAAGCCATAGACTTTTAGGCAAACATTTGAACTTTAGGCAATCATTTGAACTTTAGTCTAAGACATATGCTTTAAACATTAGGAAAGGACTTCTAACTTTCCTCATTCATACAACAAACAATTTGGACAAGCTTAGACATTGCACAAGTGAGTTAATTCTTACTCCCTTTTTACTTTTGTAAACTTTTTGAGATGTTACATATGCTGTCACACCCCGAGCCGGCGGGGTTGGATCGGAGTCCCCGCCGGGCGGAAGGTTCCCGGGGCGTGATATCGTGGATGATAATCATGATGATCAGATTGTTTACATAGCATCAACGTTTAAGAATATCTAAAGCACAATCAAATGATACATAGGATTACAAAGTTAAATTACTAAAGCAATGTTCTGCAATTTAACTAAGTAAACCTAACAAAAGAATAACGTGTTTATATCTTGTATATGTACAAGATATCAAAAGTGATATGTATCATCAACATAAGATGTGCTTCCCAAAAGTCTACTAGGTCCTCTATCTGGGCTGCCTAGTATGTAAATCCAAGAGCTTAAGCTTAAACCCATCCTTCACCTGAGAAAGCATGTAAAAAGATCAAGTCAACACAACGATTGGTGAGTTCATAAAGTTTATAAGTTTAAAATAGTTTTCAACAAACCTCTTTCGGCAAAACCTTAACCTCATTAACTCCACATGTAATATCCAAATCGGTATGCTTATATATAGGGCATATGTAAGGGAACAAGCCCTAGCCAACATCCCACCACATACTAACCCGGATATGACATTGTTGTTAATAATAATTAAGCATTTTACCTACCAATCAATTCAATCCTCATCAAAGCTTTGGTTATCTGTTTCAAAATTTTCATGTCTATTGTATTCATAAGTGTTAGTTTCTTATTACATTTATCAAGCATCATAGATTCACACGCACATAGTTTAGCAATTACATATCTCCTATAAGCAGACAAAAGCTCTGGAATACCAGAAGTTTAGCAATTACATGTCTCTTATATAGATAATAGCTTAGCATTCAACAGGTCCATGTTTAGCCTTTACATACCTCTTATAAGCCGACAAAAGCTCTGGAATATCCAGAAGTCTAGCAATTACATGTCCCTTATAATCAGGTAATAGCCCCGTAACGTTACGTTTATGTTTAGCCTTTACATACCTCATATAAGCCGACACAAGCTCTGGAATATCCAGAAGTCTAGCAATTACGTGTCCCTTATAACCAGGTAATAGCTTAGAATCGATACTTTCATGTTTAGCCTTTACATACCTCTTATAAGCTGACAAAAGCTCTGGAATATCCAGAAGTCTAGCAATTACATGTCCCTTATAACCAGGTAATAGCTGAGTATCATTATGTTTATGTTATTACATGTATCTCACCCCATAGGTACAAGCTCTGGAATACCAGAAGTTTAGCAATTACGTAGACTATGGTTAGATACATGTATGTTGGCCTATGAGCAAGTAATAGTTTCCAATGAATCATATCTCATGTAATAGCATCAAGTCTCATGTAATAGTATCAAGTCTCATGTAATTGAATCAAGTCTCATGTAATAGTATCAAGTCTCATGTAATTGAATCAAGTCTCATGTAATAGTATCAAGTCTCATGTAATTGAATCAAGTCTCATGTAATAGTATCAAGTCTCATGTAATTGAATCAAGTCTCATGTATTTGTATCATATCTCATGTAATAGCATTAAGTCTCATGTAATTGTATCAAGTAACCAACAATTGATTTTAAGCATCAAGCTTAAAGTATAAGTTTCAATCATAAGTAATCATGTTTATAATTTAAGCATTAAATAACATTTCAATAAAAATGTTTAACATGCTTCTCAGTCCCGAAATAAAACAAATAAGTTTGAAAAGGGACAATGAACTCACCTTGTGTCCGTAGTGTTAGACTAAGTAGAATAAGAATGCACGCGCTCTTTGTTTGATCTTGTTATGATGTTCAAGCTCCTGTATTGATTTCATAGTATTTGTAGCTTATAAGTATATGTTGTAGTGACTTGTAAGTATGAGTTATCATTGCGTAGGTTAACTCTAAGGTTGGTTAACTTTTATAAGTCTTTGTATGTTGAATTTTCCTTGAACTCATTTGCGGGTATAACATACTAATACTAAATCAATTTATATTAAGGTTAGTACATAACACATTCTTATTTATATGATTATCCTCGTTATTGACTATAACCAATTGTAAAAGTGTTAACTCATAACCCACCAACTTTGTAATAACTTGGCTAGCTCATTTTTATATAAGTAACCCTATGGTTGCTTTATTCAAAATAGGATTTAGTTATAACCCCTTTGACATGTTTTTTTAAAGCATGGTTTATGATTAAAGATTTGTTTTAAAGTTTACCTCTGTTTTTAACCCATAGTTTAAATAATATGAGTGAGAAAATTTATTAAACCCATTGCACCCAAACCTGATTATTTCCAACTCATTTGACTTAAACTAACCTAAGCCTCATGGTGAGTGTATATATAAATATATATATGTATTCAGTATCTTGTGTGGTCCAACATTTCCAAGTCATTTCTTGTATGCTATCAAAAACGTCATGGATACATACATGGGGCCCACCATGTTTTATATTTCGTTTGAAATTTCCAACCATGTTTTTCCTTAGCTGTTCTCGATCAGAGGAACAGCAAAAGCAAATCTCGTTTTACCCCAATTAGTACTACCTTGTTTAATTGCTCCCATATTGTTTCTAATTATATTTTAACTAACTGGCCAACATGAAAGATATATATTACCCCTTCCCCCCATGTTAATGTTGACATCCAGCAGCCACCATCGATGGATTTATAAAATATATATATATATATATAAAGTTGGCCAAGATTTGTATTATTCACAACAATTTAGAACCCCATGACCCACTCAATGGTTTTCTTTCGATTCCATGCATTCACATGGTCAGCATCCACAACACCCATTTGACCACCAGTTTTGGGACTACATAATAGAGCCAACAACGACCAGAATGTATGCAGCCACCGAACTTAGCAGGTTCAGGGAAGTGGAGCTGCACCTTTGAAGAAACCATCGACACCATGGAGGTTTGGAGTTTTCTCCCATCGTTACCATTATTCCCAGCCATACCCACCCATCTTCGATCCCCCAACTATCACCCTAACATGTTTTCTTGTGTTTATAATCCCATTTCGTGCAAGATCTAAAAGATTTAAGAGGGTAAAAATCGGTTTCTAGCTCATACCGTCGTTATGAAGAAAACCAACTTCCAGCAGCAACTTCTCTCTAAGATTCCGGCCAAAATACTTCGAAATAGCTCCGATCCCTTGTACTTTCAGATTCCTCTCGTCGACACGGTCGTTTCGATATATTATTTGCGCGATTTGGTCAAGGAATGAAGAAGTTATGAAGCTTTTTATGTGGAATTCTTGTGAAAAACGAAAAAAACGAGATTGATGTTAGAGAGAGAGAGTGATCAGCCACAATGAGGAAGAAGATGAGTTTAAATGGGTTTTTATACCCCGAGGGTATTCGGGTTCGTTTCGGTTGCTCGGTTCGTATTTTAGTCGCGTATCCGGCACGTTACGCGCGTATTTCGTAATTTAAATAAAAAGAATATTTTTAGGATTTTTAGAACACAAATATTATTAGAAAACATTTTAAATATCGTTACATTAAATTATTTTTCGAATTATAATAGTTTACGCGTTTCCATTTAATTTTCGCGTTTTGTTAGTTCGTTCGCGATTTAATTAAGATAGTTAAATTTAGATTATTTTATGATAAGTTTCAAAATTGTCAAATGAGAAATATTATATTTCTTTAAATTTATGATCGTTCATGTCTTCATTCGTTTTCGTTTTCGTTTCGTCAGATCGCGTCGCCATCGCGCGTATTCGTTCGAATCGTCATTCGAACGGACACGTCGATGGTTTGGCTTTCTGATTCTTGTTTTCTACTGTTAAGTCATTATTTCAGAACGTTAAACTATCAGAATCATTCGTACAGATCGTCACCTATACGAACAACTTGTCGGTTTAGCATTCCGTAACAATAACCGTTATAGTTTCGTTTTGTTTAACCTCACATACGTTTATGCAACTAATATCACATCAAGTACCTATGTTTCAACATTGTGTTGTCTGACATGTTTCAGACTGTTAAACCCTAAGGTTTCAGTCAAATTCAGACAATCGTATAATAGTTTCATGTTAATCAAATGCATCAATAGTCTAAACATAGTTTCTCGTAATGTGTACCTGAGTTTCTGTTCATGTTTACTGTTGCGATCACTGTTCCGGCACGCGTCCGGCACTGATGTTACAGTCTCCCCTTGTTAGAGAAATTTCGTCCCGAAATTTAAGACTCGTTATTCGGTACGACTTCCTCTGCAAAGAGTTGGGGATACTTGTTTCTCATGTGATCTTCACGTTCCCAAGTAAACTCAGGTCCGCGCTTTGAGTTCCAACGAACTTTAACGATAGGAATACGGCTTCGTCTCAGTTGCTTGACCTTACGATCCATAATCTCCAATGGTTCTTCAACAAAACGTAAGTGTTCATCCAATTGAATCTCTTCGATTGGTATGATAAGAGTTTCATCAGCAAGGCATTTCTTCAAGTTTGAGACGTGAAACACGTCATGTACACCACTAAGTTCATCCGGTAAGCTCAATCTGTGTGCTACAGGACCAATACGTTCAATGATCTCGAACGGTCCCACGTATCGTGGTGTCAATTTGCCTTTCTTCACGAATCGAACTACGCCCTTCCATGGGGAAACCTTTAGCATGACACGATCTCCCACTTGGAATTCCAACGGCTTACGCCGTTTATCAGCATAGCTCTTTTGTCTACTTCGTGTTGCTTGTAACCTTTGTTGTATCTGAGTAATCTTGTCTGTAGTTTCTTGGATGAGTTCTGGCCCAGTGATACGATTATCTCCTACTTCCGACCAACAGATCGGTGACCGACATTTTCGACCATAAAGAGCCTCAAATGGGGCACAACCGATGCTGCTATGATAACTGTTGTTGTAGGAAAACTCGATTAGTGGCAAGTGAGAATCCCAATTGCCACCGAAATCTAGAACACAAGTTCTTAACATGTCCTCCAGGGTCTGAATAGTACGTTCGCTTTGACCATCCGTTTGTGGATGATAAGCTGTACTCAAGTTTAATTGTGTCCCTAGAGATTTCTGCAATGATTGCCAGAACCTTGATGTAAATCTGCTGTCACGATCTGAAATGATAGACAATGGCACACCATGGCGTACCACTATCTCATCGATGTAAAGCTTCGCTAGTTTATCCATCGTGTTAGTTTCTCGCATTGGCAAGAAATGAGCAGACTTGGTTAATCTGTCAATGATAACCCAAATGGTATCATGTCCACTGGAAGTGCGGGGTAGCTTGGTAACAAAGTCCATAGCTATTTGTTCCCACTTCCAAAGTGGAATTTCAGGTTGTTCTAGTAAACCTGACGGTTTCTGGTGTTCTGCCTTCACCTTAGCACACGTAAGGCATCGACCAACATACTCAGCTATGTCTTTCTTCATGCCCGGCCACCAATAAAATGCACGTAAATCTTGGTACATTTTATCAGCACCGGGATGCACAGAGTACTTGGTTTTGTGTGCTTCATCAAAAATAAGTTTCCTTAACTCATCTACTGTAGGAATCCAGATACGATCCTTGAAGTAAACAAGTCCATCAGGTTTGGTTTCCAAATGTTTCTCCACACCGCAATCAAGTTCTTTCTTCAAGTTTTCTCATTCAATCACTTCTTGTTGTGCTTGCATAATGTGGTCGTGTAAGCTTGTCTGCACAGTCATTCCCATTGCTCTGACGCGCATGGGTTTGACCCGTTCCTTCCGGCTCAAGGCATCAGCAACAACGTTTGCCTTGCCCGGATGGTACTTGATTACACAGTCATAGTCATTCAGAAGTTCAACCCAACGTCGCTGTCGCATGTTGAGTTCCTTCTAATCAAATATGTGTTGCAGACTCTTGTGATCTGTAAATATGGTACACTTGGTCCCATACAAGTAATGTCTCCAGATCTTCAGTGCAAACACTACTGCTCCCAGTTCCAGATCATGAGTAGTGTAATTCTTCTCATGAATCTTTAATTGTCTCGAAGCATAGGCAATGACTTTGTCCTGCTGCATTAGTACACAGCCAAGTCCCTGATGGGATGCATCACAATACACAACAAAGTCATCACAACCATCTGGGAGAGATAAGATCGGTGCATCACATAACTTTTGCTTCAAAGTTTGAAAGGCTTCTTCTTGCTTTTGTTCCCAAATAAACGGCTCGCTTTTCTGTGTTAGCTTCGTGAGTGGCAGGGCTATCTTAGAAAAGTTTGAGATGAACCTTCTGTAATAGCCTGCTAAGCCTAGAAAAGAACGTATCTCCGTAGGTGTCTTCGGAGTGTCCCAATCTTTTATTGCCTCGATCTTGGCAGGATCAACGTGAATTCCCTCACTGTTAATAACGTGGCCTAGGAATTGAACCTCCTTTAACCAAAACTCACACTTAGAGAATTTGGCATAGAGCTTCTCTTCCTTTAACAGTTCCAAGATCGTTCTAAGGTGTTGCTCATGCTCTGCTTTGCTTTTAGAATAGATCAATATGTCATCAATGAACACAATAACAAATTGATCTAAATACGGCTTACACACACGGTTCATGAGATCCATGAAAACCGCGGGTGCATTCGTCAAACCAAAAGGCATCACCATGAATTCGTAATGCCCGTATCTGGTACGAAACGCCGTCTTCGGTATGTCTTCATCTTGCACCCTAAGCTGATGGTATCCGGAACGCAGATCGATCTTCGAAAAGTATTGAGCTCCTTGCAATTGATCAAACAAATCATCAATCCTCGGTAGTGGATATCGATTCTTGATGGTTAGTTTGTTTAATTCTCTATAGTCTATGCACATACGAAAAGATCCATCCTTCTTTTTCACGAACAAAACCGGAGCTCCCCAAGGTGAGTAGCTCGGTCGGATGAAACCTTTATCAAGTAGCTCCTGTAGTTGATTAGATAGTTCCTGCATCTCCGAAGGTGCTAACCTGTAAGGAGATTTAGCAACCGGCGTTGCTCCAGGAATTAGATCGATACAAAACTCTACCGGTCGCACAGGTGGCAAACCAGGTAGATCCTCTGGAAATACTTCAGGATATTCCTTCACTATAGGCACGTCTTGTATTGTTTTCTTGTCTCTGTCTTTCTCCACCACATGAGCCAAGAATGCTATGCACTTCTTTTGCAGACACTTACGCGCTTTTATGCATGAAATGATCTTTACGTTTCTCTTGGCTTGATCCCCACGAACTTCCAATACACGATCTTCTGTTACTGGAATCCGAAGTAGCTTTTCAGAACAGATGACTTCAACTCGATTGAGTGAGAGCCAATCCATCCCCACGATGATATCGAAACTGCCCAACTCCATCAGCAACAAGTCGATGGAAAATGTATGATCTATGAGTGTAAGTGGGCAGTTCCTAAGTATAGTGCTAACAGTAACTTGTTTTCCATTCGCTACCTCAATAATGTATGGGGAATCTAAAGTTTCCTCAGTAAGGCTAAGTTGTCGTGCAAAATCAGATGAAATAAAGCTCTGGTCTGCACCAGTATCAAATAGTATGGATGCATAAGAGTCATGTAATAGAAATGTACCAGTGACCACATTAGGGTCCTGACGTGCAGCATTGGCTCCGATGACAAAAGCCCGTCCGCGAGGTGCTTGTGCTCCAGCTTGCACTTTCTTTGGACAGTTGCGGGAGAAATGACCTATTTCTCCGCAGTTGTAACAGCCTCTGTTGTTGTTGTTGCCTGGGTTCTGTGGTGGTGGTGGTAGTGCTCCTGTTGCAGTGTTGGTAGCCTGATTCACCGCAAAGCGGCATTTGTTCACCCAGTGGCCAAATCGACCACAGTTTGTGCACTTCCTGCATTGAGCACCAGCAGGATGATGATACTTACAATTTGTGCACTGAGGATATTCCCCTCCATAGCCCCTAGTAGTAGGGTTGACAGGTGCTGCAGGTGCCTGTCGCAGAGGAGTAACAACCGCATAGTTCTTTACGACCTTCTGTTTCTTTTTCTGGTGGTACTCCGGTTTCCTTAATGTTGTTTCCTTGGCTTTTCCAGCATCATCCTTTAAAACTCCAGACCTTACCATCACCTTGGTAAGTTTAGCTGAGAGGGAGATAGCAGCCTCCAAAGTAGCAGGATAAGCAGCCAACACGATACTTTGGATGCAAGAAGGTAATCCCGCCACATAACGGTCAATCAGCTTTTCCAATGTTGGTACCATTTCTGGCACCAAAGCTACCAACTCATGATAGCGAGTGGTGAAGGTCATATGATCGGCTCCCTCAATTACATGGTTCGAGAGCTCAGTCTCCAGCAGCTGTAGTTCGTGTTTCGGACAGAATTCGTTCCTCATAAGAAGCTTAAATTATGCCCATGGCATCGCCATTACTTCATCTCTTCCCTTTGCTCGAATCTGAGCATTCCACCATGTCAGTGCTCGCTTGCTGAATGAACCAGCTGCATAGCGAACTTTATGGTGTTCTAGACAGCTGCTAATGTCCAGAGTGTTCTCCATCTTTTCTAGCCATTGGATCATTCCAACAGCTCCTTCGACTCCTGTAAAACTTGGGGGTTTGCATCATACAAAAGACTTGTAGGAGTAGTCAGAAGTATGACTAGTGTTTCCACTAGCCTCTCCTGTAGTATGGCCAGAAGTGTTGCCGTGGCCTTGAATCCTGTTTATCATTTCTGGAATGACATCTTTCAGCTGGCTTGTCAGTTGGGTACTCAGTAGGGTTGCCAAGGCGATAGTAGCAGGATCTATCATCTGAACATTGCTTGAGCCTGGTTGTGGTGAGCGTGGAGGAGGCGGAGGAGGAGGAGGTGGCGGTGGCGGTGGTGAATCAGCAGGAGAAGGTGTAGAAGAATGTGGAGCAGAAACTTGCGAGGACGGTTGTCTCCTTGGCGTCATTCTGATCATAACAAAATGGATTTGGTTAGTACAGTGATCGAATGCAGAAAACAAAATGCATACTTAAATCTTATGTTCTCTATATGAGGGTCCCTAAGTTATAGTCTAGGCCAAACCGTTTAAGTAAATGACCTATTATTCTCTATAACCTTGAGCTCTGATACCAATCTGTCACACCCCGAGCCGGCGGGGTTGGATCGGAGTCCCCGCCGGGCGGAAGGTTCCCGGGGCGTGATATCGTGGATGATAATCATGATGATCAGATTGTTTACATAGCATCAACGTTTAAGAATATCTAAAGCACAATCAAATGATACATAGGATTACAAAGTTAAATTACTAAAGCAATGTTCTGCAATTTAACTAAGTAAACCTAACAAAAGAATAACGTGTTTATATCTTGTATATGTACAAGATATCAAAAGTGATATGTATCATCAACATAAGATGTGCTTCCCAAAAGTCTACTAGGTCCTCTATCTGGGCTGCCTAGTATGTAAATCCAAGAGCTTAAGCTTAAACCCGTCCTTCACCTGAGAAAGCATGTAAAAAGATCAAGTCAACACAACGATTGGTGAGTTCATAAAGTTTATAAGTTTAAAATAGTTTTCAACAAACCTCTTTCGGCAAAACCTTAACCTCATTAACTCCACATGTAATATCCAAATCGGTATGCTTATATATAGGGCATATGTAAGGGAACAAGCCCTAGCCAACATCCCACCACATACTAACCCGGATATGACATTGTTGTTAATAATAATTAAGCATTTTACCTACCAATCAATTCAATCCTCATCAAAGCTTTGGTTATCTGTTTCAAAATTTTCATGTCTATTGTATTCATAAGTGTTAGTTTCTTATTACATTTATCAAGCATCATAGATTCACACGCACATAGTTTAGCAATTACATATCTCCTATAAGCAGACAAAAGCTCTGGAATACCAGAAGTTTAGCAATTACATGTCTCTTATATAGATAATAGCTTAGCATTCAACAGGTCCATGTTTAGCCTTTACATACCTCTTATAAGCCGACAAAAGCTCTGGAATATCCAGAAGTCTAGCAATTACATGTCCCTTATAATCAGGTAATAGCCCCGTAACGTTACGTTTATGTTTAGCCTTTACATACCTCATATAAGCCGACACAAGCTCTGGAATATCCAGAAGTCTAGCAATTACGTGTCCCTTATAACCAGGTAATAGCTTATAATCGATACTTTCATGTTTAGCCTTTACATACCTCTTATAAGCTGACAAAAGCTCTGGAATATCCAGAAGTCTAGCAATTACATGTCCCTTATAACCAGGTAATAGCTGAGTATCATTATGTTTATGTTATTACATGTATCTCACCCCATAGGTACAAGCTCTGGAATACCAGAAGTTTAGCAATTACGTAGACTATGGTTAGATACATGTATGTTGGCCTATGAGCAAGTAATAGTTTCCAATGAATCATATCTCATGTAATAGCATCAAGTCTCATGTAATAGTATCAAGTCTCATGTAATTGAATCAAGTCTCATGTAATAGTATCAAGTCTCATGTAATTGAATCAAGTCTCATGTAATAGTATCAAGTCTCATGTAATTGAATCAAGTCTCATGTAATAGTATCAAGTCTCATGTAATTGAATCAAGTCTCATGTATTTGTATCATATCTCATGTAATAGCATTAAGTCTCATGTAATTGTATCAAGTAACCAACAATTGATTTTAAGCATCAAGCTTAAAGTATAAGTTTCAATCATAAGTAATCATGTTTATAATTTAAGCATTAAATAACATTTCAATAAAAATGTTTAACATGCTTCTCAGTCCCGAAATAAAACAAATAAGTTTGAAAAGGGACAATGAACTCACCTTGTGTCCGTAGTGTTAGACTAAGTAGAATAAGAATGCACGCGCTCTTTGTTTGATCTTGTTATGATGTTCAAGCTCCTGTATTGATTTCATAGTATTTGTAGCTTATAAGTATATGTTGTAGTGACTTGTAAGTATGAGTTATCATTGCGTAGGTTAACTCTAAGGTTGGTTAACTTTTATAAGTCTTTGTATGTTGAATTTTCCTTGAACTCATTTGCGGGTATAACATACTAATACTAAATCAATTTATATTAAGGTTAGTACATAACACATTCTTATTTATATGATTATCCTCGTTATTGACTATAACCAATTGTAAAAGTGTTAACTCATAACCCACCAACTTTGTAATAACTTGGCTAGCTCATTTTTATATAAGTAACCCTATGGTTGCTTTATTCAAAATAGGATTTAGTTATAACCCCTTTGACATGTTTTTTTAAAGCATGGTTTATGATTAAAGATTTGTTTTAAAGTTTACCTCTGTTTTTAACCCATAGTTTAAATAATATGAGTGAGAAAATTTATTAAACCCATTGCACCCAAACCTGATTATTTCCAACTCATTTGACTTAAACTAACCTAAGCCTCATGGTGAGTGTATATATAAATATATATATGTATTCAGTATCTTGTGTGGTCCAACATTTCCAAGTCATTTCTTGTATGCTATCAAAAACGTCATGGATACATACATGGGGCCCACCATGTTTTATATTTCGTTTGAAATTTCCAACCATGTTTTTCCTTAGCTGTTCTCGATCAGAGGAACAGCAAAAGCAAATCTCGTTTTACCCCAATTAGTACTACCTTGTTTAATTGCTCCCATATTGTTTCTAATTATATTTTAACTAACTGGCCAACATGAAAGATATATATTACCCCTTCCCCCCATGTTAATGTTGACATCCAGCAGCCACCATCGATGGATTTATAAAATATATATATATATATATAAAGTTGGCCAAGATTTGTATTATTCACAACAATTTAGAACCCCATGACCCACTCAATGGTTTTCTTTCGATTCCATGCATTCACATGGTCAGCATCCACAACACCCATTTGACCACCAGTTTTGGGACTACATAATAGAGCCAACAACGACCAGAATGTATGCAGCCACCGAACTTAGCAGGTTCAGGGAAGTGGAGCTGCACCTTTGAAGAAACCATCGACACCATGGAGGTTTGGAGTTTTCTCCCATCGTTACCATTATTCCCAGCCATACCCACCCATCTTCGATCCCCCCAACTATCACCCTAACATGTTTTCTTGTGTTTATAATCCCATTTCGTGCAAGATCTAAAAGATTTAAGAGGGTAAAAATCGGTTTCTAGCTCATACCGTCGTTATGAAGAAAACCAACTTCCAGCAGCAACTTCTCTCTAAGATTCCGGCCAAAATACTTCGAAATAGCTCCGATCCCTTGTACTTTCAGATTCCTCTCGTCGACACGGTCGTTTCGATATATTATTTGCGCGATTTGGTCAAGGAATGAAGAAGTTATGAAGCTTTTTGTGTGGAATTCTTGTGAAAAACGAAAAAAACGAGATTGATGTTAGAGAGAGAGAGTGATCAGCCACAATGAGGAAGAAGATGAGTTTAAATGGGTTTTTATACCCCGAGGGTATTCGGGTTCGTTTCGGTTGCTCGGTTCGTATTTTAGTCGCGTATCCGGCACGTTACGCGCGTATCTCGTAATTTAAATAAAAAGAATATTTTTAGGATTTTTAGAACACAAATATTATTAGAAAACATTTTAAATATCATTACATTAAATTATTTTTCGAATTATAATAGTTTACGCGTTTCCATTTAATTTTCGCGTTTTGTTAGTTCGTTCGCGATTTAATTAAGATAGTTAAATTTAGATTATTTTATGATAAGTTTCAAAATTGTCAAATGAGAAATATTATATTTCTTTAAATTTATGATCGTTCATGTCTTCATTCGTTTTCGTTTTCGTTTCGTCAGATCGCGTCGCCATCGCGCGTATTCGTTCGAATCGTCATTCGAACGGACACGTCGATGGTTTGGCTTTCTGATTCTTGTTTTCTACTGTTAAGTCATTATTTCAGAACGTTAAACTATCAGAATCATTCGTATAGATCGTCACCTATACGAACAACTTGTCGGTTTAGCATTCCGTAACAATAACCGTTATAGTTTCGTTTTGTTTAACCTCACATACGTTTATGCAACTAATATCACATCAAGTACCTATGTTTCAACATTGTGTTGTCTGACATGTTTCAGACTGTTAAACCCTAAGGTTTCAGTCAAATTCAGACAATCGTATAATAGTTTCATGTTAATCAAATGCATCAATAGTCTAAACATAGTTTCTCGTAATGTGTACCTGAGTTACTGTTCATGTTTACTGTTGCGATCACTGTTCCGGCACGCGTCCAGCACTGATGTTACATATGCCATATACACAAACATGTTCTTAGAGTCAAAACATATTCATGATGCGAACTTTTAAACTTAGTAGACACGATTTAAATGATATGTGAATCTATGTGCTAATTGCTATGTGGGATTTAGGTTAGAAGACGTTTCATACAAAAACAAAAACAGTATCTAGTAGCCTAAGAATGTAGCGACGTTCTTCGCATTGGCTTTTGTCATTGTGTTAAAAAGGTAAAAAAATACACATATATAAACATTATGATTTGCATTGTTTAAGTTAGGACCTAGCCAGTCTTGATTTAAACTTTGTAAGATCGTTTGTTTGGATTCTTGCTTTGTGCTACTTGCAAATTTACATATGCTTTAAATCTATTCTATTTAGTTTAATAGTTTTGCATCCTTTTAAGTATTATATTAAACTATAGAATTGCTCACCAACTATGCAAATAGTTGACCTTTATTTTACATATGTAACAGGGTGATGTGTTAGTTTAACACATCCGTTTTTGTACGTATTGACCTTTATTTTAAAAACCTAGCCCTGATCTATGATTCCATTTTGCTAGCTTTTTCGAGGACGAAAAAGGTTTAAGTGTGGGTATTTTTGATGTGTTAGTTTAACACATCCGTTTTTGTACGTATTTGAGTCTGTTTTCGTTAGTTTTGTAAGTATTTCGAGTCGGTTTTATTTCCTTTTTACATTTTAGTGTTTTTATGCAGGAATGTGTCCCGGAGGAGCGGAAATGAAGGCAAACGGGCGTCGGAATCAAGAGCGGGTGAACAAGCGAAGAAAACAAGAAAATGTGACCTAGGCGGTACGCCTAGCGCGTGCAATCAGCCCCAGGCGATGCGCGCGGCACCCTCAGCCGCCAACATTGTTTCTGACCCGCGCGTAACGCCTGACTTTGGGCACCCACGTCAGGCGTTACGCCTGATATGGTTTTTGAGCCCTAAAACCCTAATTTCTTGCCCTCTATAAATTTGACGCTTTCCAGCCGTTTTGGGGGTCCTCTTTTGCGTCTTTGGAACCCTAATTGAGCCTAGGAGCTGCTGGAGCTTAACCATGGAGTTTGGGGCTTGATTAGGGCTTGTTGGAGAAGAGAAGAAGGACCATTTTGAGTATTTTCCCTTTCTTTACATGTTCTTAGTTTAAAGTTTTGATCTTTGATGTATTTACACTTGATTCAGACTTGTTTAGCTTCTGTTATTATGTTTTGTGGCTAGATCTATGGTTGTATCTAGGTTTGGGATGATAAAGTTGTGAACTTTGTTGATTTTGGACTTGATTTATGCTCATGGATGATATATGCTTTGTAATCAGCTGTAAAGTTTGGAACTTTGATGATATTTGCATTTGTTGAATGATTATATTTGGTGTATGTTTGATCCACATGTGTTTAGGAAGGTCTTTCCACACATAGATGCATGTTAGGCCTACTACTTTGTGTTTTAGGTTAGTTTATGGGTTGTTGATCACATTCCATAGGATTAGACTTCATCAAGTATGGTTATTTGCATGTGTGACCTAGCCTAGAAATCCGGGAGGTGATAGGTTAGATGGTTGGTCTCTGACACTTGGGATATTTGAGTTAAACGACCCGGGAGGGCGTTGTCTTAGATCTACTTAGTGTTAGTGTCAATCCATGTCAAAGTTGCCAACTTTATAACTCTCTAGTGTCTTAGGATACAAACGGGTGGAGAAATCCGGGAGGTGATTCACCCGTTTGAGTGCAAATGCATATCGGGAAAATCCGGAAGGTGACTCGATAGACTAGTGCATACATTACAGCCTTAGGATTCCCATTTGAGTTGCCTGGTATTTGATCTGGGTCCCATTAGGTATTCCTTAGTCTGTTCCTTAAGATCCTAGTCTTCATCCTTCATAGATCAGTCCAAGTCAGTATCTGTCATACTTTTGAATCCCAGCCTAGATACACCAGTTTACCTTACTGCAGTTATATTCCAGTTTCATTATCAGTTTAGTTTGTCGTTTTCAGTGTAGTTGTTAGTTTAGAGTGTTTCAGTCAGTTCAGTCAGATTAGGTTATCAGTTGCACCAAAACCCCCCCCTTTTTCCTCTTTTACTTTAGTTAAGTTTACAGTCTAGGTTAGTTTGCTACACTAGTGTCCGTGGATCGATATCCGGACTTCCGTCAGCTATTCTGCCACCGACAGGTACACTTGCCTTAGGAGCGGTCTAGTTTAGGTTTTCCGATTATTACTAGGTGTTTAGGTTAAGTATAGGTCTAGGATTAGATTAGGTGTTTTTAGCTTAGGTTAATTAGATTAATTTAGTCCTGTTTTTAGTATACTGACCGCTCGCATCAAGTTTTTGGCGCCGTTGCCGGGGACACTAGGCAATAGCGAAACTAGCTTTGATTGTGTCTGTGTTTCTCTTTGTGTTGCTTTTAGTTGTGAGTCTTTTGTGGTGAGTCTTGTGAGTCTAGGTTGTATATATTTTTAGGTTTTAGGTCTAGTTCTTAAGTTTAGTGCATCATGTATGCATATAGGTCTAGAGGGGATCTGAATGGATGGTTGAGAGATGCCAAGGGAAAAAGAGATAGAGAAATCCAAGATATCATTAAGTGCATAACAGCATCCCATGTGAAAAATCAGGGACGATTTACATACGACCAGGATGGTAACTACTTGGGATTTCAATTTCAGCATGATGATGATGAAGAGGAAGAGGAAGTTGAAGTTGATTTGGAAGATGAAGTCACTGAAGAACAATCTTGGGAAGATGAGTTTGGTGAAGAGCTGCTTGATATACCATCTGTTGTGGTGGAGGATTTGCATTTTGACCCACTTGGTGATCTACAGATGCTAGAGTCATTATTAAATAGAGATCTAAGTGTGGGTATTCAGGTAGAAGCACATGAGGATGTTGAGGAGATGGAAGATATGGAGGTTGAGCTACCTATGATTGAAGGAGAAGTATTAGTGGAAGAGGTAGAGCGCCAGAGCCGGCCCGTAGGGAAGATAGAGGATGGAACTCCACTGAAATTCACAGAACCTCGGGAGAAGGCAAGAAATAGGAAGGCAGTGGATCCAAACCGACAGAAGAAAAGGAGAACCAAGCCAGCGAGGTTTGTGCACAACCATTCTCCTCATTACATGCCACGCATCAGGTTTGGTCCAGGGAAGTTTAAATATTGGTGGCCCGACTCGTTCAATTGTTTTAAAATGTTCTTCAATTCCATTGGTTTGATTTTTAATCATGAGAGAAAGGAATTGAACGGGTTGGACAGAGGATGGATTAAGGAGAAGCCTCCTGACTGATGTTATGTTAGGGATTTGGGCTTAGGCCCAATTTGTATATAGTGTACATAGCTTTTATTTGTCATTTCGAGTCTATGTGATTGGTTGTGTATTTGTGCCTTCGCGATTATGTCGGATTCAAGTGTGGGTATGACATCATGCTTGTTCGATATCACCATTTCGAACGACTGATTTCATTACCGTGCATTAAATCTGATTACTTTTTGCATCACTAGTTGCTTTACTCGATTTTTCTTTTATTTCTGTTAGGTTAATTTTAGTATTTAATTTTGTTAAGGTTTGTTTGCTTTTGATTCTATGTTGATTTTAATTTCATTTTTGTTAATTAAGTTAGTTTAATTTTATGTTCTAGTTTAATTTAGGATGTTTATAATTTTAATTAAATTATTTGCCTTAGTAATCATCTTAGAATTTTAGTTTACTGTAATCTAGTAGTTTAATTTTTATGTTTATTTCTTTTATTATGCAACCCTTTGATTTTAAACTTTTACTAGCTTGATTTTTATTTTTAGTCTTATTAGTCATAGTTTTAGGAATTAATTTTGTTTTTAGAAATTAACTTAGAATTAATTTAATTTAGCTATTATATATATACTAAAAAATAAAAAAATAAAAAAAAATAAAATAAAAATAATGTATGTTATTTTGTATATTAATACTCATGTAAATGTAAATTAAAATGTTTTGTAACATAAGTGTTGTATATGTGATACTAATGTATGTATGTAAAGTTATGTATATTGAATATTAATGTAAATGTAAAATTAAAATAAATATACATGTTGTATGTTAAAAATATAAATGTTGTAAAATAAATAAAGCACTTGTAAAAATACATTGTAATTTTAAATGATTAATGCCTTAAGTATATAAATAAAATAAATTGTATATTATGAATAAATAATTGTGTAAAAAAAAATAATTTTAATAAAAAAATAAATAAAAAAAAATCAATTGTATTGTAAACTATAAAATTTAGTGTGTATTTTAGAAATAAATCAGTTATATGTATGTATCATATTGTCACCTAACAAATAAATTTGTATACTTGTACTATCACTTGTATTAAGTTAATAAATATTGTATGTATAATAATATAATAAATATGTATAACATATACGTATAATACTTTTAACATAAATAAAATTTGTAAATTGATACTTGTATGAAATAATTGAACACAAAATGTATGTATAATATGTATGTATAATTTTTGTAACTTATTAAATAAATTGTATACTAAATTAAAAGTTGTATATTTATATCAATTGTTGTTTGTAATATTTTGTTGTTGTTGTATGATTGTTTCAAATTGTATATTATTGTTTATGTTGTAACTTTGTTCTAATGTTGTTTGTATTATTGTAATATGTTTGTTGTTGTATTAACAATTGTATATGAGTTATGGTTGTATATAGAAAGGCGCGCGGCTCACTCACGGCACGATTGCAAATTATCAGGGAGTCCGCCTCTTTACTTTGTTGTATTCTAGTTTTTATTATCTCTCGCCAGTTCTAAATCCACATTGAGGACAATGTGTTGTTCTAAGTGTGGGTATGACAGGCTGGCGCCTTTTAATTTTAATTTTAATTTTTGTAAATTAGGTCATTTTTGAAATTTTTGTAAATAAATATAAACTTGTAATTAAATAACTCAATTTGTAAATATTTTTAAGTAAAAAACACAAAAAAATTTAAAAAAAAAAAATTGAAAAAATTCACAAAAAGATTTTTCTTTCAATTGAGTCAGTTGTAAATATTTAATCAAGTCAGTTAATCAAGATAGCATTGAGACAATATCTATGATTTCTAAGTGATAAGACTATTATTCCTCTGTGATTACAACTGTAATCCTTATGAGGAATACATGTTATTCCTATTGAATTATTTTATTAATTCTAAGGAAATTATAAATGTTATTCCTGTGAGAATACTGCAGTTAATTCTAAGAGATTGGATATGTTATTCCTAAGAGAACATGTGTGTTATATCTATGAGATTCCTATGAAATGATGAACATGAGGTGATGAGTTGATGATTTTGGAATGAGGATTATAAGAGCTCTTTTGATTTTTAGCCAGCCTATTCCAACTCTATCATTTCTGACACAGGTGATAAGAGTATGATAGTGTCTACTAATTATCTCACCACTTCTATTATGTGGACCGGTAAACTGAGAGACTGATCTCTCTCGTGTTACAAGCTGGTGGCAGATAGTTGTGAGGTCTTGGGAAAAACTAAGGAATATGAATGAATTGAGGACATTGTGGTTTGCCTTTGTGGTGGCTACAGTGTGGTCAATTCAATCCTATAGAACAATTGGGATAGAACTACGTGTCAGACTTACTCTCACTTCCTAATCAGATGTGAGTAATAGTAAGTCGAAGAGTATATCACCATTAATAACTGTGGATATTATTACTCTTTACAACATAAAAGTACATACCACCATTAATAACCGTGGTAATACCACCAGTTAATCCACCATTAATAACTGTGGATATTATTACTCTTTACAACATAAAAGTACATACCACCATTAATATCTATTGTAACACATGCTATTTATTTTTATAAAATATATTGTTCAATATTATAATTTTAATTATCTAGTTATTATATACACATATGTGACACTTACATACTAGTAAGTAACGAGTAAAATGATTATTAAAAATTTTTGACACACTTATTCGGTCAGTTAATGTTATAGGAGACCGCTCAAAATTAATAAAATATATTATAATTAAACTTTCTCCGTTTTTAGCGAAACTTAGGTCAAAATGTAGAGAAAAATGAGCCGATCCTAGCAGTATTTTTAGAATTTTATAAAACATTATAGTTTAAAAGTTATAAGCGAAAAACAAAATCTGAGCTAAATTAATTATAATAATAAAATATTAAAAATCTTTACATTCTTGAATTTGAAAGAAAACGTACGTGTCTTCAAATGAACGTACGTGTTTTAGACTTCAAATGAACTTATGAATGATTTAGAATGTCAATTAACTCACACGTGGAAAACCTATATCTATGATTCCTTCGCCATCACATTTAATTTGTCTGTTTAAACTCACAAATTTACACAATCAGAAATCACACAAAGAAAAAATATATATATATCTATAAGTATATATACGCACATATTTAAGAAAGAGATGAGGAGATATGGATGCTAGGAGGTACTGATCAAAATACAAAGTCAAGATTAAAGAGTTGGTTCGTTTACGTATATTATCTAAATTCTTAGTTAATCTTATAAATTTAAGAATTTAATATAATATTAACTTATAGGGTTAGGGTTAAGATCCGACCCTATGTATATATTAAAAATTTTAGTTTACTTAAAAATAATAATATAATAATATAATAATAAAAATAAAAATAATAATAATCATCATCATCGTCGTAATAATAATAATAATAAATAAATAAATAAATAAATAAGTAAATGTTCTTTGCAGAACAGTTATAAGCATAAATTAAGCAAAAACGCTGCCCAATTTACAATAACAAGTTTAAAGCTGTCACCCTGCCAACCCAAAATTCAGGTGAATACATTTAACTTCTTTTTAAATATAAATGCATTTTTGAGCATGGTTTGTTTAAACTTTGACGCATAAAGGGATACTATTGGACCGGCATTTAGGCTATTAGTATACGCATGATTTGCAAATTGTATCCGCATATGGGTGAAATTCCCATACGTGGCTGGTACAGGTGGGCTGGAAGGTTAAACGTAAGACGTACTGCGCAGGCAACCTAACCAGTGACCAGCTGTGGGCTGGAGGGAACAAAACGTAAGACGCGCTGCGCTGTAGTTCCTAACCAGTGACAGTTATAAATCAGTGTATGCAGTTGTTGTATCGATCAGTGAAATAACCTGCTAAATGTGTAGTATTGCCAATATTACTTATGGTTAAAGGACCGAACATGCTATGCTTACATATCGAGTCTGTTACTTGTATTCACCAACTTTATGTTGAAGTTTTATTTTCAAAAACTTTTCAGGTGATAATGAATGACAAATCAGAAACAAGATTAGAGGTTTAGGGCCTATTACGCCTTAAATAAAATCTTGTGGCAAAACCGAGGAGCGATTGGAGTTATACCTCCAAGTCCCGTGTAAACCGAGACTGTATTATCCATGAAACCAATCGGGCTGCAGCGCCCGGGCCGCCGAGAGCCCGGGGTGTGACATCTATAGTAGTCCACCATTTATAACCGTGGAAAATTGTACTATTTAGAAACATATTGTGCCATGTTAATATCATGGTAATGTAACGGGTTATCATATGGGAAACTTTGATTGTGAAAAAGTCTACGTGTGATGAAACGGGTGATAAAATGGGTATCTATAGCTACAATACATGTGGTATTGAGTTCGGTTAAGTGTGTGGTGGGCTGGCAACTTCATTCGTGATACGTATGCCCTATATATAAGCATGCTTAACTGGACGATATCCTATATGTAGGTATACCTATAGAGAGGACATGGGGATGAGTTAACGCCAAGTGAGAATAACTAATACTTGTGTATTACAAGATGTTGTGTAAATAATTTCAACAATTTTTAAATAACTAAACTTATGAACCTGCCAACCTAGTGTTGGCTTTGTTTAAATGCATGTTTTCTCATGTGATGAACATGTCTCGTTACCGAGCATCAGGACTAAGCTAGTGGACTTTAGAAGAGACCTAGCTTATTTTTGTGTTGTGCATATTTTTGAATGACGTAACTTTGAATCATCTTTTGTAAATCTTATGCATACACAAGGTAGAAACTCAATGATTCTTTTTATGTAAATTTACTTAGTTAAATTATGAACATATACTGTGTAATTTAACTTTGTAATTCTATATCAATGTCATGTTAGCATTTTTCATTATATATCATGTGCATGTAAACAATCTAATCACTATGATTATCCCAACGATATCGTGCCCCATGAACCTTCCGCCCGACGGGAAATTCGATCCAGCCCACCGGCTCGGGGTGTGACAACAATATACCAATTACATACAAGTGCAATTAGAGTAAGGTAGTAAAAAGACACTAATTTGTAAAAAAAAAATAGTGAGAAGGATTTTTTTTGAAACTCATAAGCCGGCTCAAACGAACTCCGATTGAGTTCATTCTAACGACATTGGAATAAATTCATCAAGTCATAAACCTTAAACTCTATGCCTTAAAACTAAATCGTAAAAACAATTACAAACATAAAAGATACAATGTGCTGAAAAACATAAATTTTATAACCTAAATGATAAACAATAAAGACTAAAGCCAAAAAAACTAAATCCTAAAGATATACCCTAAATCATAAACTTTAAAACTAAATCGTAAAGTTAAACCCTAAAGCACAATCATACAAGCAGAAAAGTCACATTGACAAACAAAACGACACAATGAGTTATAAAACTTAAATTCTAAAATCAAAAAGTTATAACTTAGGATCTAAACCTTAAAACCTAAAATGTAAAGCCAAACCATAATACTAAACCTTAATGCATAATAAAGAGCAGGATAGACAAAATGATGACAAGCGAAAAAGGCACAATGATGATGAAAAATGACATAAAGAGCTGAAAAAAATACATTTTATAATCTAAAAGCTAAATTGTAAAATATAAACCTAAAAGCTAAGATTTTGTTCGACAAGCCGATTCTAATGCAACCGGAATGCGTTTATTAGAGTTCCTTTGAGCCAATTATAAGTAATAAAATCTTTCTCACACTTTTACAAAATTAAACACCTTTTACTATAACACAACACGTCCAATCCTTATATCTACTACCTATAATAAAAAAGTAACTCAATAGACACTTGGCAAATTCTTAAACCATTTAATGACATTTGTCAAATTATTAAAGGGTTATGCTAAATATACCCTATTTTGTAATTTTTTACTTGTGATACCCCCTCCTTAAGCTTTTTAAATATATACAAGTAAACCTAATGTTTTTAGTTATTAACTAAAAATATCCATAAGCATTTAAAATTAAAACAATAACTAATGATTTTAGTTATACATCTATATATTAATAATAATTTTTTAATAAATTATAAATCAAATATTTATATTAAAAAATAGATTTTGAAAATAAAAATTATATAAAAACAATTTTTATAAAAAAAAAACAAAACCCAGAAGTTTAAACAAGATTTGTATATAAAAAATAGTTTTCAATAAAATTTTAAAATTGAAATGTTAAAAAATAACTTAAATTCAGTCATATCTTATCTCAAAAAATCGTTTTTTAAATTCAAACTTTTTATTAATTACTATATAATTTTTTTATACAATATGTGTAATACACGAGATATTAATCTAGTATTCTAATAAAAGAATAGTTATCTTTGACACTTGTCATTTCCATATGAATCCTAAAAATTGTTTTCCGGACTCTCTCTCTTACTAAATATGAATTAACTTTTGTACTAAAAATTAATAATTAATCATTTTAAATGATTAAATTATACAATTAAATATAAAATATATAGATTTTCTTATTATAAAAAATACGTAAAAATTAATAATCATAAGAAAATTTCAATTATATAATATTTTAAAATATAATTTTATAATTCTTAATCTTTTGTAATATGTTATTTTTAAACATTCAATAGTTGTTATTTTATAAAAAATTAATAATATCAAACATACAAATTTTAATTAAAAAATTATTGTTTGCAACATATTAGATTTATTAAACCCATTTAATACATGGGTTTTAACCTAGTTATTAATAAACAAAGATTTATATAAAAATTATGTGTTCAAGTATTTAATTATTTATAATTTTTATTATTATGCTGATGATGATAATTCCTAAATGGAGTGGTTATTCACACACCCACATTTTTTAATTCAATATCCCCACCAACTTTATACTCCTCGTATAGACCTATACGAGACGTATAGGGGGTGTGGAGGGTGGGGTGAGTGTGTGAATAACACAACCCTTCCTATAAGTATTTAAATATATAAATTTTAAAACAATAAGTGAAAAGAAAAGCCTTGGCCAAATCGAAGGAAACAATGAATTAAAGTTAGAGAAGCAGTTTCCAGGAAGTTAGGCTTTGAGTAATTAAAGTCTTTTCCAATAGACCTTATAAAAAATTGAATGAAAATTGCAATATTAAATTAAGAAAATTGTGGTGGATAATTTATTTCCTTTCAACGGTATTCTTAGAATTCAAAAGTCAATTATCCATCTTTCCCCTAGTCATTATGAGTCGTGACTCGGATGTGGCGCATAATATGAAACTTTTTCTTTTTCCTTTTGACGGAAAAGATAAATTCTTTTATTTTTAATAGTTTTTCATAAAAAAGATGGTGGTATAAATTTTTGTAACAAAATAAATGATTTAAAAAATATTTACCAACCGTCTTTTGATATTGGAAATGCCCATATTTCTTATTCCTCCCATAATCTATTTTGTACTCAAGGTTCAAATTGTTAAGCATGAAGTACAATCTACATAAGAGATGGAGATGACTTTATCATATGAGGGATTGCATTGGAGTGGTACTCCAAAATAGGGGTGTTCACGAGCCGAATCGAAACGAGCCAGGCATCAGCTCGGACTCTGCTTGGATTTAAACCGAGTCTGGCTCGGATTGTAAACCGAGCCTGAAATTTTGGCTCGGACTCAGCTCGTTTTTAACCGAGCTGGCTCGGGTCGCTCGTTTTTGGCTCGGATTTTACATAATAAATTTAATATTTGAATTGCATTCACCTCAACTCGACTCGTTTCGTTTTTGACTCGTTTTTTACATAAGAGAAGATGCATTAATATGTGGAACTATGAATTAATAATATGATTTAGAAATTAGGAATTAGTGGAGCACGTGAAAATTGAGATTCATTTCATATTTCGTTCTCTTTTCTTTTCTTTTTATTTTTTTACATAATTACAAAATAACACCAAAGTATATTTATTAGTGAAAGTAACCTATAGTTTTATATTTTAGTATAACATGTTGTACAAACGAGCCGAGCCACGAGCCGAGCCAGCCAGCCAGCCCTGGCTTGGACTCGGCTTGGTTACAAAACGAGCCGGCTCGGTTTGGCTCTGTTACAAACGGACTTTATTTGAGCCGATCTTTATTGAGCTTTTTCCGAACGAGCTATGAGCCGAATCCGAGCTTCGAGGTTTTTGGACAGCCCTACTCCAAAAGGAAGGGCAATGTTTTTTATAGGATACGAGTAGCTATCAACCACATCACCTATATCTCATTTAGTGTCACATACATAACCATCTTTAATTAGCTTTATATATATATATATATATATATATATATATATATATATATATATAATATGATTTAGAAATTCGGAATTAGTGGAGCACGTGAAAATTGAGATTCATTTCATATTTCGTTCTCTTTTCTTTTATTTATTTATTTTACATAATTACAAAATAACACAAAAGTATATTTATTAGTGAAAGTAACTTATAGTTTTATATTTTAGTATAACATGTTATACAAACGAGCCGAGCAACTAGCCGAGCCAGCCCTGGCTTGGTTACAAAACGAGCCGGCTCGGTTTGGCTATGTTACAAACGAACTTTATTTGAGCCGAGTTTTATCTTACCTTTTTCCGAACGAGCTACGAGCCGAATCTGAGCTTCGAGCTTTTTGGACAACCCTACTCCAAAATGAAGGGCAATGTTTTTTATATGGGTACGAGTACCTATCAACCACATCACCTATATTTCATCTAGTGTCACATACATAACCATCTTTAATTAGCTTTATGAAAACTCACTAGTAACTTAACTCGATCTTGTTTGGTTTATATAAAATTATAAACATTTGTGATGAGTTTGATATGAAGATAGTTCATCACTTGGATTACTTAAATATGTTTACATTCTTAGTTTTCGTAGTATATCGGTGGTCTCATACTCGATAATTTGAGACTTTTATAATTTAAGATTTTTACTAACTAGCTTGTTGTTTAAGATTTGTCTAATACATAATCTTCAAAAGTAAAAAAAATAAAAATAAATAACAAACTCACCAATCACGAGCTAGATCGAGTTATACATGATTTGAATACAAGCTCAACTTCTAGATCGGATGGAAGATTACTAATTGAGTCACCTTAACTTGTATTTCTATAAGCGTAAGTATTTTCTTAATTTTGGTATGATTCAACTCAGTTGTTGAAATACGTTACCTGTGAAAAAGAAGTTTGCATCGTGAGAAAATCTCTTCTAATATATGTAGAGAGAGCTCTAAATGAAGTAAATGTTCAACAAACAGTTCGTGAACGGTTTAACGGAAATTTTGTTTATATTCATTGGCTTCAAACGCTCATATGAGTTGTGCTTGTTTATTTGTGTTCATGAATTTTCAGTAGTGTGTTCGATTATGTTTGTTTTTTTATGTCCAATCATTAAACATATTTTATATTTTTAATTTTTAGTTTTTAATTTACCTTCAAATTTAAAGTATAAACTAGTCTTTTGAAGATGGTATCTTGTTAAAGATTAATTATTTGAAAACTTAAATCTTTGAGGCTTTGGTATAATTATTTCTACCTTTTGTTTTATTTAAGATAATCATGTTTATGATTTCTATATCACATGATTAATTTTATATCTATTTAAAACATGTGTATAATATTTGAAATTAAAAATAGTATTTTACTTTCTAAATATTATATATTTGTTTATATTTATAAACAAGTTAAAATCATTAATAAACTCACTATTGAACGAACATATATAAGCAAATAATTTAATTCAATAAATCGTTTATAGATAAATTCAATGCTTAATAAAAAATCACAATCTTGTAACCTAAGATGGTTCATCCTCAAAGGAAGGCTATCATTGCAAGCTAAAGCTAACATGACAATTAACGTGTACATTAATTTTCTTCTCAAAATACCTTTGGATATTCTAGACTTTCTAGCAGCAATATATTCATAATTTTTTTTTTATAAGAGGTGAAATTTAGTTTAAATTTAAATGGGTCGGGTAAAGAGCAACAAATAGTTATAAAATAACCAAAACATCTTAACCTGGTTTAAAACATAATTCGTTCATTTATATGATAAACCACAAGGTATATCTTGCAATTATAATTTTAACAAATAAATTTTTTTGACAACACAAATACACAAAATTGTTTAATTTAACTTTTTTATTTATAAGATAATCCATTTTCAATTCTAACACAAACTAAACAAAAAAAATAGTTACATTAACTTGTATATTTTTAATATGTAAAACAACTATATACCAAGTTTATTATTAAATATCTTTATTCTCTTTGAGTTAGAATTTTTTTTTCTCTCTACACATGTAAATACTTATAAAACATTAAATTAAGTTATTATCTATATACAAAGAAAAGTGAGAAAATAATAATAATATTTTTTATTTTATTTTTGCAAATAAATTTATTTTGGTTGCAATAAATGAGATGCATGCTTATCTAGATGAACCGATAAATATCTTAAAGCATTAGCCCTATGTTAAAATCAATGGAATTCTTCCTTTTAACTTTTTTTTTTCTTTCTAGCACATAAAGGTGACAAATTTCTTTTATTATTTTATTTTTAATATATATATATTTTTTAACTCTTTTGGCTTCATACGCACACAACACACGTAGACTTCAATTTTTTTATTAGTTAGGTTTTGATATTATTTTACCACATGTACTAAATTAATTTTAAGTATCTTTTATTTTAGTTAAGTTTATTTTTGGGACGTATTTTGATTAGTGCTACCCTAAAAAGTTAATAAGTTATAAACAATACGATAGGACATGACACGAACACAATATGATAATTAATTGTCTCGTTTCTCTTAACACAAATATGAAATTATTTAGTAACATGTTATTTGTTTTAAAAATCACTTGTTTTTTTTATTAAAGTGATAATGGCAGTGTCTCAATTTCATTTTTTGAAACACAGAATTCAAAATTGATTTCTTTTTGTATTTTTTTGACTTATACATACGAGGTAAGTATTTTTGACTTTCTCAAGGTTACTGGTGCATTTGTCTGTAAATTTTTTATTATTTTTGTTTTTATTTCACTTGAAAACATAAAAGATACGAGTCCTTAGGTGCATGAATAAAAAAAAGTCTTATGTTTTGTTTCTTTATTCAGATTTTGCCACATCTTAATTATACTTTATTTCAGAAACAATACACTAAGCTTAGGTAGTGGAGTTTGTTAGTTACTAGCCGTACGAGTTTAAGTGGATGGATTTGAAACTCATGGCAACCTTATTATTGTTTTTTTGGGCTTTGAGAGCTTTACAATTTTAATACTTTAACAGCGAAAATCTCTACGGTACCGGCTTTCGTCGGAGAAAAGTGATTTCATCAACCCACCTTTTTACTTCCGATCATTTTTTTTTTGAAATGAGTCAAGTTAAATATGTAAGTTTTCGAGTTTAGTTTGTATGCATTTTTAATTGGTTTATGTTTCGACGTAAAATTTGTTTGGAAATGAGTTATTTTAATATTTTTCATTCGACAGTATAAATTCAATTTACTATACGTTTTGACGCCCCAAAATGCATTGAGTATATTTTTTGCTTGTAGGATCTTTATATCTCTCTAAATTTTTAAAAATTCTTTTGTTTTATTTATATTTATCAGGTTCTTCATCTTCATTTCTATTTTTAAAATTTAAAATTTTAAAAATTATGAATCTTTAAGTATAAAGTTTCAATATTCACCTTCTTTATAAAAATTTAAGAAAGATAAAAAATATTCAGAAAGTTGTTTGTGAATTAGATATAGCTAAAGATGAGAACAACATGGGTTAGGTTAAATGCATATCAAAATTTCATTTTATATTTTTTAAAATATTTCTAGTAACTATTAAATATTTTATTTGTTTAATACATAATCAATAACATATAGTAAAATCAAAAAATAAATAAAAAAAATGCCTTATACTAATAGTCTTATGGTTTATTAGTATAGAGAATGAGAGATAAAACTTGAACATCTTAAGGTGTCAAGTTTAATCCTAACATAGTGTTTTACAACAGTGATAAGTTCCTCTTGAATTGATGAGGTAGAGATGGTCTGATTGTTATACAAGCTTTCTTTTGAAGACGTTCTATCAATCGACCTTTTATCGTTAAAAAAAAATAAATAAGAAATGGCTTATAAATGAGTGTGGTTGAGTGACGACTTTATCAATCGTTAGTGTCTTGGACACCAAACCGACCTACACGCTTGACTCCACAAAGAACACCACGAACCAGTCTCCGCTCAAGTGCTTTTGGATCATTTTTCAACATGAAAAGGAAAACCAATGACCAATAATTACAATCCTGATAAACCAATCTTCAATCTCAACCGCCAAATCGCAATGCCCTAATCGTATCATTTGTTCCAGGTGATTTCCTATCTCTAATTCTAGGTTTCGTCAATCCGTACTGAAAGTATTTGGATTTGAGATCGATGGGGAGTTTGGTGGAAGTGATCGATGAATCGTTTGAAGATGTCAGGAATACCGTGTTTGTAGCAGTGGGGAAGAATGTTGAGGAAAGTAAATCGCTCATATTGTGGACATTACACAACTTTTCTGGAATGAAGATTTGTTTACTTCATGTTCATCAAGCTGATCAGTTGATCACACTCCGTAAGTTGATCAATTTACTTGCTGCTTCTGCTTTATGATTAGAATTTGATAGTTTAGAGGTGTTTGGTATCAGATGATATGTTATATTTTTGGTGGAGATTATTCGGTTCTCTGTTATAGTTCTTACTTTCTGATGATTTGTTGGTTCGCGTCCTTGACACCGATTCCATCGTCAAATCCGAGTGGACAAAATTCAAGTTATATCTCTCAACAACAAAGGGTTACATGAAATTTTACAATTAAACGTAATAATATTTTTTTTTTTGTATATCTGTATTTTTTTTTTCACAAAATTATATTTTTAAAAGTCTTTATATCCAATAAATTAACAAAATAAAAAATTCCTGTTCAGTCGGGTCATGTTTGTGTCAATCCGCGAACATTCATGATGTGTTCGGGTTCATATGTAGCACGATTTTCGGGTTTGAGTTGTGTTCAAGTCATGTTAAATTTTCAGGTTCGTGTTGGGTTGACAATCCGCCAACTTGACCCATTTAACACCTGTAGATTCACCGTGGACATGGCCCAACCCATGGGCCCTACTTTCCGTCCCTGCCCAACCGCTCGACTAATGCCTTGTGATTTCTACAGCACTGCCTCACGGTATTGTCCTCACTCCTCAGTGCTTCTGATCCTGGTTTTTTATGCCATGTTATTGCTACATTGTGTAGAGAGTTTGCCATGACAGATCTTGGGAGTCTTCATCATTTTTGGAGATTCGGTGTACTAGCAACTTTATTCCTAGCTCCATGCCAATGATGTATTACAACATGCTTCTATGAGCTCATGCAAACCTTGCACCATTCTGGTGGATAAATCCTCCAAATTCACCTCTACAAATGAACGATTACTACCTGATGGTAGTGAGTGTCATAGTTTAGTTGGAGCTTACAATACCTCACTTTCATGCTTCCGGATATACTTATGTAGTCTAAAAAGTGTGTGCCTCTTCAGCCTGCTTTGCAGGAACCACACTTTTCCATAGATGGATCTTTCGATTCTTACAGGGTATGATTGATGATGGTCTTTGTCTCACAACCTCTTCGTGCCAATCTCTTACTTCATACTCGAATGTTGATTTTTTTTTGGGGGGCGGGGGACTTGCCATGACACCCGACGCTCGACATTTGGTACTGTGTATTTTTAGGAGACAATTTACATTCCTGGTTGTCTAAATGTCTACCTACCATCTTTATCTCTAGAGCTAAGGCCGAATATCAAGGCCTTGCTAATGCTGTAGCTGAAACGAGCTGGCTTCAAAACCTTCTACTTGAGTTGCAATGTTCATGTTCTCCTCTGAAAAGCAACCTGGCAACTGTTGTCTATTGTGACAACGTTTCTGCAGCCTACATGTTTGGTAATCCGGTACAACATTAGTGGACCAAACACGTTGAGGTTGATATCCATTTTATCCGCGAGAAAGTTTATCTAGGCCATATCCAAGTCTTGCATTTCCCTCCTCATCTGACATATTTACTAAAAGGCTTCCTTGACATCTTCTTCAAGCTCTTAGATACAGTTTAAGCATTTCTGCATTTGCCTTGCTCATGCTCGAACTGTGGGGGACTATTAGAGGATGCATTATATTGTATTTATATTAGTAGAGATTATCCATCCTTTAATTATAGGTTTCTTGGTTTGGTGTATATAGGGGTGTCATATTTCAATAATAGAAAAAAAATTCACATTCCATAAACACTTTTAATTGAATGCGATCCTCATAATTTACATCCAAACATCCTTAGTTTTGAAAGTAGCAATAAATCATTTTGAAGAGTCACATCCCAATGTCCCGTAGTAGAAGAGAACAATCTGCAGACTTGTTAATGAATATTGTGATAGAAAGAATCAATGATTTCTTTGATTATATATATGTTTACAATGCTTGTTTTTGGTACATGCCCACAGTGGATGATGAATTCTCTGTGCACCAAGTTATTCAGAATGAGTACAGTCTCACATCTTCTCAAGCTGGGGTATTATTTCTTGCTTTTTGTCACTCCCCTTTTTTTTGTTAGGTTTTTTAGCATAATGGATGCATTTCAAGACATTTTGAGAACTTTTGGTTTTGGTATCTGCAGGTGCACATGCTTAAGGTCTATATAGAAGCAGATAATGTTGAAATTGGTATTGTACAAACTATCAAGGTGCATGGCATTCAATGGCTTGTCATGGGAGCTGCATCAGAGAAGCTATATTCAAAGTACGAATGAAATATACAATTACTTTATTCCAAAAATGATAATATTCCAAATTTTCAATTTGCTAGGACTAGGATATATTTTGTTGATATTGTATCGCATTATTGATCTGAAGTCTGCAGGGCTATGTCAGAGCTCAAGTCTAATAAAGCTATATATGTTTGCCAACAAGCACCAATCTCATGTCAAATCTGGTTTGCTTGTAAAGGCCACCTCATCTATACAAGGTAGTTTTTGGCATATTTTGATCTTAGCAAGCCAGTCAAACAAGATCTTAAATATAGTTGATAATTGATTTGAAAGTTGTTTATGTTGTATGATTTTTACATTTGTTTTCCTATTGATGATGATAGACGAAATGGATCAACTTTACCTTCACCTCATGAATCACAAGACAAACTGGTTCAGTCACTTTCTGCTGTGTTTCTGGTAATAACACAGTATTTGTTTACTTGTTTTCTTGTCAAGTATACACACACACACACACATAGAGTAAGGTTCCCCTAAAAAGTCTATTTTGCCTAAGAAGGCTAAGAAGGATTTTCAAAAACTCGAAAACCAACTCAAACAAACCCCGATTGAATTCATTTTTGCATCATTGGAACCGGCTTGTCGAACCCTAAAACCTAAACCTTAAATCATAAACAATAAACCGTAATACTAAAACCAAAACTTTAAAAACAAATTTTTAACACAAAGATAAAACTTAAAAGCTAAAAATCAAGCCTTAGAACCTAAAATCTAAATCTAGTTGTTAAAACGAAAACTTAAAAGCTAATATTGTAGGGTTCGATAAGACGGTTCCAATGCCATCGAAATGAGTTCAATCGGAGTTCGTTTGAGTTAGTTTTGGAGATTTTAAATATCCTTCTTATCCTTCTTAGGCAAAATATAATTTTTATTTGATCTTTCCCCTATACATATATATGTATGCATATATATGTATGCATATATACTAGTTAGATGCCCGCGCGATGCGGCGGAAAACAAAACAATTTGGCTACTGATTTTGACTCATAAAAAGCTTAAACCACCTAATTTCTTTCAAATCAACTCTTTTAACTAAAAAAGTTATTATGATAAAATTCACAATTAAAAATACCAAATATGATATGACAAAAGTGTCAAGAAGCAATTTATTTGATTTGAGAGAGTTTACTTTTATAGGTATTATATGACACTTTATTTTTTTAAATGTATCAATGTGAGACAAACTAAAAAGTAAAAGAAAATCATTTAGTTGATGGTTCTTAAAGCTTTGTTTGTTGTACTTTATGTTTTAAAAGTTGTAAAACTCTTAATTTTAAGAGTAAGTAAAAGACCATTGTGTCCTTCCTATAAGTATTATATAGTAATATAGATGTATGTATATATATATATAGGAGATGGATCCAATACCAAGGGGGTTTAACGTGAGAATGATAAGAAGCATTTCTAGCCCTTGATCAAATTAATCAATGGTTAGGATCTAGTGGTCCCCACAATTCAGTTAAAACTTGCGTGAATTAAAGCTTATAGGGCAAAAAAGTAATAGCCTACATTTGTTGACTTTTTTTGTGGGTAAATCAAGTTCCACCATTTTTTTATAAATCGAATAAGTCTTAAATGGTTAATCGTTTTTTTAAAAAAATTACACCATAAAATAGATAATTTTATTATCTTTAATTTGAATATAATATTGCTACTGTTTTCTTTCGTTTTTTTTAAGTGGTCCGTGATTATTGGTCCGTGATTATCAGTTGGTCCATGATTTTTACATTTGTTACGTGATAATTGGTCCGTGATTATTCAGTTTGCCCTTAATTATTTTGAATTTTATACGTGGTCCGTGATTTGTTACATATGGTCCGTGATTAGTAGTTTGTGATTATTCAGTTGGTTCTTGATTATGTCTGTTAAACGATGGTCCGTGATTTTATATAATATGGTCCGTGATTTTACACGGACCATTATACCCCTTTCTCAGATTACACGTGGCTTCCTACACTTCTCACGTTAATTTTATTACACGTGGCTTCCTACACTTCTAACGTTAATTTCCTTTGTACAATAACCGACCCCTATATATATATATATATATATATATATTTATTTATTTATTTATTTATATGGAAATTGCATGCTTTCTTTCAGGAAAGACCCCAAGGGGTTTCATCTTCTGACTTGCATGATAGACTTGGATATGCTACCAAGGATGCAGAAAAGTCAAAGCAGAAAGCATTTGAAGAGTCGATAAAACGGTGGAAGGCTGAAGAAGATGCCAATGAGGCTTTAAATGTGGTAAATTTTGGTTTAACTATTTCCCATTTGGTTTAGTTCACTTATTGTATCACTTTTCTTTGTTTATTACCGCTGTTGGCTTTGGCCATCAATCTATTATAAATATATATTATTGCAGAATAAATTTATGAGATAATTGGTGATCTAAACACTTTTTATAGACCTTAGAATTTGTTGATATTGGTTATGTTTTTTCAAAATTAGTAATTGAGTTGTATTTGATTCATATTAGTTAGAATTTAGGAGGTAATAATGGAAGAATCTTTTTTAAATGAAGTGTTGGATCTGCTACCACAAAATTTGTTCGTGATTATATGATAAAATTGATTTGAAAACACAAAATGTTTAGAATTACCATAAATGCTCCTCATTTTCCATACAAGTAGTGGCATTTAACATACCAATTGTTATAAAAAGTTATTTTTGGAACACAAATGCAACATCAAAGGGAAAGCTTTTGTAATTTGCTCTGATGTTTCTAGATTTATTAACTTATATGCAAATGCAATTAATTTGACCTCGACGCATATGTGCTTTTACATGGTTGAAAAGCTATAGGGTATCATATTTTATTCTTAATGCAGCTTGCCAGTTTTTATACTAAAGGAATGTTTTTTACAAGTTACTCTATTTTTTAAGATTTTTTAGCTCCTGTGCAATTACTTTGACCTGAATACATCTGTGTTTCTAGTGATCGAATGGGTATAGTTTTATTAATTTTTAATTCTCTAGTTTATTGCAGTTGGCCATGTTATTCTATCAGTACCTTCCAATTTCTGACCTAGTTATATATAATGTAAATTTAATTTGAACTGTTCACCGTTTTAATTTAATTAATATTATGTAATTTGCTGCAACTTTTCTGACTTGTTGATAGGCGGAAGCATCAGAAAAATCATTAGCAGAGGAAATTACTAAAATAAAAGAAATAGAGGCTACTCTAACAGTAAAAACTACAGAAATACAAACAATAAAAAATCAGCAAAATCAATTCATAAAAGAGCTTCAGATGGTCAAAGACCAAAAACAGGAACTTGTTGACCGAATTTCAAATGCCTGTAAGACAGAAAAAGAATTAGAGGAGAGGATTATTCAAGCTGTGGATCTGTTGATTAAATTTAAAGATAGTCGAGATAACTTGCAAGACAAGCTTAATAACACTAGGAGACATATTAATAGGCTACATGAGGAGAGCACAAATTTGTCACTTGCAGAATTTTATAAACCATCTTTTTTGGAAATTATGAAGGCTACTCAAGATTTTAATCAATCTTTGAAGATTGGAGAAGGGAAACGCGGTAGTGTTTATAAAGGGATTCTTTGCCATTTCAGGGTAGCAATAAAGATGCTACCTTCCCTTGGTTCTCAGGGTGATACAGAATTTGAACATGAGGTAAATCCTTGCTAATTATTATTTATTAGAGGTGGCAAAGTGGGCTGGTTGGGCTGGGCCTGCCCATCAACTAATTATTTGCCCACGTGTTTATTTTTCTAATTTTTTAAATACATAAGTGTTAGATATATCTACAACTATAAGTCTATAATCTAAAACAGAAGTATAATTTGTTTGTATACAAATAATTTTAGGAATTAGGACACTGTAAGCATCTGCGTACACTTTGGATCACTCTTGACTCTTTTACCCTGTTTCATTTTAGCTAATTTTTATTTACTTCAACAATCCAAATCGACCTGCCTCCATGTAACACATAAAATTTTGCGCCCCTGCTAATTTGTTTTAGCCGGGTCAATTTTGACCCTTTTTACTCTGTCGATTTGGGTTGTGTTTTGTACCTGATATGTTGACTTAATATAATAGTATAAAAGCAAATGTGTTGGGTCTAAAGTAGCACATTTAAAACATTTTAAATCTTTTTGATAAAAAAAAATTAGACTGCATGTGGAATTGTAAGATCTCTATTATCAAATTCAACACAATTGCAGAAAAATTGAAGAAAAAGGTCAATCCATCCGATTTGCACAAGTGGTTGCCCAATTTGACCCATTACTGACTTGCCCATTTCACCACTGGTATCTTAGATGACTATCAAGTATCCAGTAAACTAAACTATTGTTTCTTGACCTGGGTAATTATATTTTTTTTTGATTCAGGCAGAGATTTTGAGTAGAGTAAGGCATCCAAACATTGTGACACTCATTGGTGTTTGTCCTGAAACAAGATCTTTAATTTATGAATACCTTGAAAATGGCAACCTTGAAGATCAAATTGCTTCTTTTCAATGGTATAATCGAATACGAATCTGCGCAGAAATATGTTCTGCTCTAGTCTTCCTCCATGGCAGTAAACCTCAAATCATCCATGGAAACTTGAAGCTTACCAACATTCTTCTTGATTCAAACCAAATATCCAAACTAAGTGACTTAGGAATAAACCGTTTGATTCCTAATATCAGTGAATCGGATCCTGTAACTACAGAATTTGAAAAGATTTCTGTTTCTTCGGATGTATACTCATTTGGACTTGTATTATTAAGAATGCTAACAGGGAGACCTGTTTTAAGTGTTGTAAATGATACAAAATGTGCATTAGAAAATGAGAATTTTGGTACAATTTTGGATTTGACTGGTGGTGATTGGCCAATTGAGCATGCAAAGGAGTTGGCATATTTGGGTCTAAGATGCTGTGAAAAGAACCAGCCAGATTTAGGGGATGAAATATTGACAAAATTGGAGACAATGAGAAATCTTGTAACAGTATCCCCAGTTGAGCCTGAGAATCATCACCGGATTCCGTCTTACTTTGTTTGCCCCATTTTTCAGGTACATTTCTAAACAAAACACATTAATATTCCATGTAAGCACTACAGAATGGGATGGACTTAAAACGATCAATTTTTTATATGGCTTGAAATAGGTCACGTTTTGTTTAGAGTTTGCAACTTTTTTGGTAGAAATATAGACCACATTATAAGCAAATGTGTGGAAATTTAAGCCTATCTAATGGACAGATAACAAAAACTAGATTCATCATAGCATTGTTTTTACTAATTATTGGTAGTTGTATGATGGCAGTCTCTCTATTCCATTGAGATAGAGGTAAGGTTTGCCTTCGTCCCATTCCCCTTTATAGGAATATCAATGGGTCAGGTTCGGTTGGGGTATTACTAATTCCAGTCTTATACCCGATTGTAAAAATGAGTTCCATACCCGGCCCATTACCCGTCAGGTATCTATCGGGTAATTACCCGATGGTATCAGGCATACCCACTGGAATTGGGTATACCCATTAGTTTATTAAAAAAATTTTGTGATTTTCCAAGTACATTTGTATAATATTAATTTTATATAATGTTATTGTTTAATAACAAAAATAAACTAGAATCCATTAACTAAATACATAAAATATCAACACCATAAAAAATAGATCAAAAAAATGTAAATCTCATGATATAGAGATCCTAAAAGATGGTATCATAAACTGTTATTTTAATATTTAAACTGAAACTACATATTCAAAACAAGATTAGTATTTTTGATACTTGCTTTCATATGTAAAATAATAAGATAAAAATTACCACTTATTCTGATCTTTCATAAAAAAGAATTATATTTTAGAAAAGAAATTTAAAAATTTTAATAAAATATTACGGGTATTATTTCGGGTGTTACTTCGGGTAAGTGGGCCGGATATTCCTTAATCCCGTACCCGAACCCGAAAAAAATAATTTTTTTCATCTCATACCCAGTATCATACCCTAATATTTGAGCCAACACCCGACCCTAAAGTTTCGGGTTTTCTACTGGGAGGGGTTTTTCTGCCATCCCTACACTCCCCCAGACTCTACTGATTAGTGAGATTTTATTGGATGTGTATATTTGTTTGTTTGTTTAGTAGTTATATGATGACAGTGATATATTATATTTGCTGTAAAAGTTTTGTTTATTTGACAATTTTCAGGAAGTAATGAAAGATCCTCTCATAGCAGCAGATGGTTTTACATATGAAGCTGATGCCATAAAAGGTTGGTTGAACAGTGGTCACAAGACTTCTCCTATGACCAACCTTAAGCTTGACCACTGTGACTTGCTTCCTAATCATGCCCTTTCCTACGCAATTCAAGAATGGCAACAACATTCCTAAAATACCCTTGTTGCACAAATGTATAGTAGGCTTGTAAAAGCATTGTGAATTTATGTTCTTGAACAATTTCTTTTATATTTAAGTGTATATAAATTCACATTTTGAAACACGTTAGTATCTTGGTTTTAAATTGCGCTAATGCGGTGATGCGAGCGCAGTGCAACGGGTGTTGTGATGCGATTACATGATGCGCCAATGTTGCGCCGCAATTTGCATTAAGCAAAAAGGAGTTCTCTCTTCGATCATTTTAAGCAACCATGAGTCTTTTTTTAATTAATTTGAAGTCTAGTAACATGTTGACTGCTATGCGTTGAGTATTCAATTCGTTTACAACCCTAATGATTGTGAATGAGTTAGATATAAAAACACTCGCAACAATTGTCAATTTGTCGAAAACACTGAACGAAGGAAAAAAACAAATGTAAAAAATAAAATCACTAGAAAAAAAAAGCATTAAACGATGGAAGTAGAGCTGTAAACGAACCGAACGTTCAGCAAACCGTTCGGCCGGAAGTTCGTTTATGTTCGTTCGTTTAATAAACGAATGAACACGAACAAGAAATTCCGTTCGTTTAGTTAAATGAACGAACATGAACAGAGCCACAGAGGTCGTGTTCGTTCATTTGTGTTCGTGAACGTTTGGTAACATGTTCGTTTACGTTCGGTTAAGTTCATTTATTATATTTATTTATTAGATGTGTTGTTTATTTTTAATTTTTAGTTTAATACCATAATACTTAAGTTTTTTTAGTTTAATATTTTAATATCTTAATTTATATATTTATAAATGGTTATCTCCATTGCTTGAGATTAAAAATGTTGATTTTTATTGTGTAAATAATATTTGTTCGTTAGCGTTCGTGAACAAGCTAAATTCCTTAATGAACGAACATGAACAAGAATTTTCGTCCGGTAAGCGTTCGTGAACCGTTCGTGAACAAGTTAAAAGTTAAATGAACGAACTCGAACAAGGGTTCGTTCGTGTTCGTTCGGTTCGTTTACAGCCCTAGATGGAAGTGATAAGAACCAAATCTATACATCCAGTTGGTCAGCTGTTTCGTTTGAAAACTAGATCGACCACCACTGTTCATGACCTACTACACCACCATGCATCATCACTGTCAATTACGATCACCATTTCTAATGCATGACACTGCATCTGCATTCTCTATCTGGTTCGACACATGTCGACAACGACAAGAAATCGATCAACATGTACTGATGGGTTCTACAAATGCCAACGATCATTGAAGAATAAGTATGTAGATTTCATTTCTATGGTACATGACAAATAAAATTGATGACCTAAATTAAAGTTGAAGAATCTGTGTTGATTTTGGAAAGAATCTAAATTATGAAGCGGAGTGATTTTGTGAAGAATTTTAGTGTCAACAATCTCCAAAGCTAAAGTGTTTTGATCTTTGGTTTCATCATTCATCGAACAAGTTTCTGTCATTGCCTATCTAACCAATACACAGATCACAACATCATATAATTGAGGGTTTAGCGGTTGTAACAGTTTGACAAGATTTAAAACCGAATGATATCATAAATTATTTACATATATATATATATATATATAGGGGAGAAATATTTTAAAAATGCTTAAAACCATAAAAAGTCTAAGAAGTAATCTTAAGCGTTGATCTATGGTGTTCCACGGTCACAAACACACGGTGGCTTTTTTGTATTTCGCTTGGTGTTTTAAACACGCGGAAGTCTGCGTCATGGGCAAGAACGTAATTTGACGTTTCTTAAAAATGAAACAGAAACCGCAACCTTCATACTTGTATGGTGTTTTTTTTTGTTTGTGATGTTTTTGTCATTACACAGTAAGAAATAACTTAGAAGTTAACTTTATGATGTTTTTGTCAAGTTATGGTGTTATAATGTATTTTTTTATTATATCTCGATATATGGTGTTGAACCTCTGTTAAATTTTATGGCGTTTTAGATTTTATGGTGTTTTCAACTTCGTTAAATTTTAGTTGTGGGATTATTGGTGTTTTGAACCTTCGTTAAATTTTATGGCGTTTTAGACTTATCTGTTCACCTTAAAACACTATAACACATAAAATTATTATGAAAAACAGAATATTTGACTTATTTTATAAAAGACAGTAAACAGTTCATTCGAACAAATATATAATCTGAAAAACACCGTAAACTCTAAACTACGTATATAACCACCATTAAAACACCATACATGTGTATAAAATCAAAAAACAGAGCATTATTTAAAAAAAAAACCATAAAATTTTAAAATGTAATAGCGATTAGGGCTTTTGGATTCAAAATAACTTGTAATACTTGGATTCAAAAACACCTTACAATCCAAAAAACACAATATAATCTGAAAAACACCATAAAATTTGAAAAACACCATGATATCAAAAAACATAGCATCATTAAAACGAAATATCAAACAACATAGGAAATAACACCATACAATCTGAAAAACATCACGTTACCACCCAAAAACGAAACCATAATTCTCTCGATGTAATTAAAACCATAAAATCAATAACATTATGTAATTTTTTCTACCACAAAAAACGAAACACAGAATTCTCATACATATGACGCTAACTGAAAACGCCAAATAACATCATATTAAAAATACCATAACCTTGCATCTCTTCTATAAAATCAATAACAATATGTGATTTCTTTTCGTAATTGATAATTATTGATTTCGATTTTTCAAAATGTTAGCGAGAATCATGGTATACTTCCCAAAATAACCGCTAACAATGATCACTACAAATTACGTAAATACCCATATCTTGTAAATTTTGAAATTACACGTGTAGAGCTTAGATTGCTTCTTACACTTTTTATGGTTTTGTGACTTTATAGCCAAACCTGAATACACACACATACACACAAATAGAAGAATTACATAAATAGAAGAATTAAAAAATTATAGAGCTAAAAAATGGTTCAAGCAAACGGCAGTCTAGTTGGACCGTCGGCCGAACTGGCTGGTTCACCCAAAAACGCTTTTGAATAAGAGTGCTCAAAAAAATCCGTATCTGAATTCGAATATGAAATATTCGAAAATCTGAATCCAAAATATCTGAAAAGTCCGGATATCCGGAAATTCGGATACCTATTCTGAAAATTTTCTGATAGTTTGAATATTTGATATCCGAAATAGTTTTTTTTTCGAATAATTTTTCGGATATGTCGAATAATTTTTGGATATTTGGATAATACTTTGGATATTTTTCGGATATTTTACAGATAATTTTACGAATACTGGATAATTTATGGATATTCGGATATCTGACATCTATTTTTTAAATAAATTTTTAATTTTCTTTAAGTTCATATATTCGAATCTGTATCCGAAGTTTCAGATATCCAACGAAATTCAGATATATGAAACTTCGGATACGGATTCAAATACTGAAATTCCCGATCCAAAATTTTCAGATATCAGAAGTTCGGAGATCCGAATCACGGGATATCCGAAAATGACTGCCCCACTTTTGAGCGTATAACCTAACCACTAAAGTCGCCGTTCGAAAAAAAACTTGAGTGGCAAAAACCTAGTCCGTTAAACTTAGGACCAATGTTTTCATAACCGGACCGGACGTCGAACCGGTCTCGTTACTGGTCAGAGGTCGGACCGGATGATTTTATAAACATTTTATAAATATATATATATATATATATATATATATATATATAAAATAAAAAAAATCAAAAAAATAAAAAAAATAAAAAACCGGTTCAACCACCGGTTTTCCGGTCCGACCGGCCGGTTCACCCAAAAACGGTTCAAGACCCTTAACCGGACCGGTCCACCCACTGGTTCCCGGTCCGACCGGCCGGTCCGGTCCGGTTTTCAAAACACTGCTTGGGACGATGTTTCAAAAGACAACGGTCAACCTTAACAAGAACCACGTGTTCTCATCTCAGGTACTCTAGCCACGTGTAACACTCGTTCACCCAACCTCCTCCATCTTTTTATCGTATCCTCACAAACCAGGCCTATTTTCACTCTCAGCCTTTCTAAAACCAACACCACCACCACCTCCATTTTCAAGAAAATATCTACAAGTCACCGGAAACAATGTCAGGTGGGGTTGTCCCGGCCGACGAGATAGTCCTCAGAGAACATTCCAAATCCCAGCTCCGGCGAGGCATCTTCTCCTTCCAACAACTCAATGCCCTCGCCGTCGCTGTCGTCCTCTCCGCCTCCGGCATGATCACCATCGAATCTTTCGCATTCGTCATCTTCTCCTTCTTCTACATGTACTTCCTTTCAAAATTCGCATTCCCCACCCGATGCAACAACGATTATTTAGACATCAGTTGCAATAACAACCGGTTTCTCAACCTCTACTCCTTCGCCGGAGCCGTCGTCGGGATCTTTCTTCCGGTGGCCTACATATTCGAAGGGATTCTTGAAGGAGATAAAGAGGGTATCAAAGCTGCAACCCCTCATGTGTTCTTGCTGGCTAGCCAGTTGTTTTTGGAAGGAGTTGCGTACACCGATCGGTTTTCGGTTCCGATGAGGGTGATGGTGCCGGTGGTGTATAATTCGACCCGAATCTTTTCGTTGATGGAGTGGGTCAGAAGTGAGATTTCGAAGGTTGAATCGGAGTTTCATGGAAGTAGCAGGAGGTTGGTGATGGGGAGGATATTAGCGGTTGTGAATTTGGTGTATTGGGCCTTCAATTTATTCGGAGTTTTGTTGCCGGTTTATCTTCCTCGAGCTTTTAAGGGATACTACTCCGACCAAAAGAATGTCAAAGATTAAGAGTTTTGTCTTGTTGATGAATGATCGTGTTGTTTTAGTCGCCGCCGTGGTGTGGTGGTCGTCGGCGTCCGCCATGTTTCCCGGTAGCTGATGGAGTTAATGTTGTGTTCATTTGGCAAGATTAAAGATGATGTAGCTTTTTGAATTAGTATAGAAATAGGTTAGATGTTTTGAGTTGCAAGTTATGTGGAAAAATGAAACTAGGTTAATGATGACATCTTCAATTTTTGCTCCAATTACTTTTTATATTTTGAATATGGAATTTTGGATGAAAAAAAACATTCTTAAAGGCAAAAAATACATAGTTGTAAAAGTCGTTAGGCGATAGTCGGGCGGTAAGATACCGTCTAAAGATTAAATCGGTGCTAGACGGATTGAATTTTCATATGTAATTTTACAAATATATATTATATATACACAAATCAATATCAATAATTCAATATAATAATTCAAATAATTTAAAAACTAAACTTAAACATGCTAAGTCAAGTACTTCAAAGTTAAACTTAAACACCGAATTAAAAGTTTAGAGATGAATTTCTATGTTTAGTGGCTGGATTTGATGTTTTAGATGTTGAATTCAATGTTTTAGAGACATATTAAGGATTTTGAGTTGAAAATGTGTCGAATAATGATAGATATGGTCTTTTTTACCCGAAAAAGTCAAAAAAAGATTTACTAGGCCGTCTAGGCACCGTCTAAGGGAAATCGACACAGTTGCAGAGCGCCTAGCGCCTAGACGGCTGTCTATGTCGATTTTTACAACACTGCAAAAAAAATATTATAATACCGAATTAGTAGGTGACTCATTATGCATATACATTATATAATTTGGTTTCAAGAATAATATATATATATATATATATATATATATATATATATATATATATATATATATATATATATATATATATATACGTGTGTGTGTTTTTGTATCAAATACTTGCCAAAAATTATCTTTATATGATGAGGAATTTACACAACTAATATATGTAATTGTTCAAAAGAATATGCTAATCATATCCATTGATGGGTTTGTATATATGAACAACAACATTAATAACGAATAGGAGATCCTCTCGGATCGGTGGACGAATTGGTCGAGTTTTCTTCACTTAAGTGAATTCGAAGCAACTTTCGACTCATAACAAACATGCTAGTATATAACATTTCTTGCCGAAGCCCTTGGATCTCCCTGATCTAGGGTCTAGAGGTTTTGCTCCTAACCACCTTAAAGGTTCACTAGATTAAGATAGTCTTGATTAAACATACACTCTACACCTTATTCAATCAATATTTATTCTAACTTCTCTTTTAGCTATAAGAAAATCCAATTACACTAACATGACATTGATGAAACTAAAATCTCTAACAACAATCTACTAATCTAGTAACAAGCTTAAATCATTTCAAATCCATCTTTGACATGAACAGAACCTTAACCTTATCTCTTGGCACTACAAGAAAAGCATTCTGTAGCGCCGACATCTATAGCGCCGACATATGTCGTTGCTACAACTTCACTTTTAGTGACGATAAGTCGTCGCAATAGGGTGACCTTAAATTTTTCACTTTTCTTTACACGTGTACGCATATAACTAGCCGGTCAACGAAAGGGAAAACGTCTTTTTTCAAAAAAGGGTTTACCGACAACATGTCGTCGCTAAAAACCAATTTTTTTTTCAGTTTTTGAATTTCTTTAAAACATTGAAAAATAGCAAAAAACCATTTGTTTTTTAGCGACGACATCTCGTCGCCATTTTTTTTTAGAAAAGCCGCCAAAAAAAAGATTGCCCGCCCAATTCAGATTAAATAAAAAAAATAAAATAAAATTTTTTTGATAACATATAGCGACGACATGTCGTCGTTATATATACTGATATATATATATATATATATATATATATGTATTTCATTGATTATAAATAAATAATTTATTTCATTAATTACAAATAGATAATTTATTTATTTTATATTAAAATTATATTATTATTCTTTTATATTGGTTATAAATAAAACAATTTATAAATAATAAAATAAGAGATTACTTGTAAGTATGTGTGTATGTCATGTATGTAGATCTGTGTCGTTATATGTATATGTACATGTATGTATATGTGCGTTGTTAGAAGCCTATGTATGCACGTGTAGTGTCACTTATAAATGTTACTTGTAAGTATGTGTGTATGTCATGTATGTAGATGTGTGTCGTTATATGTACATGTATGCACGTGTAATATTAACTGTAATGTTACTTGTAAGTATAATTGTATGCCATCTATGTATATGTGTGTCGTTAGGTGCACTTGTGTGTATGTGTAATGTCACCTATAATGTTACTTGTAATTATGTGGGTATGTCATGTATGTATATGTGTATAGGTACATGTATGCACGAGCAATACTACGTGTAATGTAACTTGTAATTATGTGTGTATGTCATGTATGTATGTATGTCATGTATGTATATGTGTGTCGTTATATGCACATGTATGCACGGGCAATACTACGTGTAATGTAACTTGTAATTATGTGTGTATGTCATGTATGTATATGTGTATAGGTACATGTATGCACGAGCAATACTACGTGTAATGTAACTTGTAATTATGTGTGTATGTCATGTATGTATGTCATGTATGTATATGTGTGTCGTTATATGCACATGTATGCACGGGCAATACTACGTGTAATGTAACTTGTAATTATGTGTGTATGTCATGTATGTATATGTGTATAGGTACATGTATGCACGAGCAATACTACGTGTAATGTAACTTGTAATTATGTGTGTATGTCATGTATGTATATGTGTGTCGTTATATGCACATGTATGCACGGGCAATACTACGTGTAATGTAACTTGTAATTATGTGTGTATGTCATGTATGTATATGTGTGTCGCTATATGTACATGTAATGTTAGTTGTAATTATGATTGTATGTCATGTATGTATATGTGTGTCGTTAGAGACATATGTATGCATGTGTAATGTCACATATAATGTTATTTGTAATTATGTGTGTATGTAATATATATGTATATGTACATGTACGTACGAGCAATACCACGTGTAATGTAACTTCTAATTACGTGTGTCGTTATATGTACATGTATGCACGTGTAATATTACTTGTAATGTTAGCTGTAAGTATGATTGTATGTCATGTATGTATATATGTGTCGTTAGAGACACATGTAAGCACGTGTAATGTCACATATAATGTTAGTTATAGTTATGTGTGTATGTCATGTATGTATATTTGTATATGTACATGTATGCACAAACAATCGTATAATGTAACTTCTAATTACGTGTGTATATCATTAATGTATATGTCATGTAATTAATGTCACCTTTAATATAACTTGTAATTATGTGTGTATGTCATGTACGTATATGTACATGTAGGTATAGATGCACATGCAATTTTTTGTGTTTAGTTTAGTAATGCCATATTAAAATTATAAAAATAATATTATTAATATTATGTTTTTGTTTTTAGTATAATAATATTATATTAAAATTATACTATTATTTTATAATAGTTAGTTACAAATAAGTTTATGTTAAAATATTATTATATAGTAATATTATATTAAAATTATATTATTTTTTTATATTGGTTATAAATAAAACAATTAATAAATAATAAAATTAGAATTTACTTATAGCGACGACATGTCGTCGCTATAAGTAATTATGTCTTTTTTTCGGGAATTTCTGAAATATCCAGATAATTGAAATTTAATAAATCAGAAAATTATTTTTCATAGTCGCGACGACTTGACATCGCCATAGATTAACATGTTGGCGGGATAAGTTGGCGCCTGATGAAAAGTGGTGAAATTTTAGCGACGACATGTCGTCGCTATAGGATTATTTGATTTTTTTAATTGTAAAAAATGCTCATTAAATTAAACGCTGTCGTTTTGTTGATACCTATAGCGACGACATGTCGTCGCTATAGTTATTGCGGTCGATTTTAATTTACAGACTCCTCATTTTCTCCGTCTTTCAGACATTTCTTCCCCAAATACGTGATTTCGGTTCCCATCAGCAGGTTAGTCGATTTTTCTCATCCTTTTCTTCATTTTGAGTGATTATTTGAGTGTTTGTAGTGATTATTTGGGTGTTTTCATGAAATGTTAGTAGTTTTAGGGTATTTAGTTTTAGGGGTTTTTTCATGGGGTTTCTCATGGGGGTTTCTCATGTTTGTTGTTCTTAACATGGTTTAGGCCGTTTGGTGTTGATAGTTTCTTGTATACCCACGTTTTTGATTGTTTTTGTTAACTTTTTTTGTTTGATCTAATTTTAGGGTTGAAGATTTGTTGATCTATTGAAGATTTTAAAGGTATGTTCTTAATTTTAAGGTTGAAGACGTGTTGGTGCTTATTAAAGGTATATAAATATAGATGCATGTTTGTATGTGTGTTAATTTTTGTTATGACAAATTTTAGAAGTATGTTGATGCTAACTTTGTTGAGATTATATTACATAATGTAGACCAATGTGTATGTTAACTTTGTTGATCACAAATATTATAAGTATGTTTTTTTTATGTTTGTAAATATTTATGTTTGTTTGTTGTCTTTGTTATGTGTATGTTAACTTTGTTATGAAAAATATTACAAGTAGTTAACATATGTTTATAGATGCATGTTTGTATGTTGAGATTTGTTTACCTATGCTTATATGTTTATGCTAACTTTGTTGAGAATAGATTACATAATGTAGACCAATGTGTATGTTAACTTTGTTGAACACAAATATTATAAGTATGTTTTTTTTTATGTTTATAAATATGTATGTTTGTATGTTTTCTTTGTTATGTGTATGTTAACTTTGTTATGAAAAATATTATAAGTAGTTAACATATGTTTATAGATGCATGTTTGTATGTTGAGATTTGTTTACATATGCTTATATGTTTATGCTAACTTTGTTGAGATTAGATTACATAATGTAGACCAATGTGTATGTTAACTTTGTTGATCACAAATATTATAAGTATGTTTTTTTTTATGTTTATAAATATGTATGTTTGTATGTTGTCTTTGTTATGTGTATGTTAACTTTGTTATGAAAAATATTATAAGTAGTTAACATATGTTTATAGATGCATGTTTGTATGTTGAGATTTGTTTACATATGCTTATATGTTTATGCTAACTTTGTTGATATTAGATTACATAATGTAGACCAATGTGTATGTTAACTTTGTTGATCACAAATATTATAAGTATGTTTTTTTTATGTTTATAAATATGTATGTTTGTATGTTGTCTTTGTTATGTGTATGTTAACTTTGTTATGAAAAATATTATAAGTAGTTAACATATTACTTATATCAAGATTGTTTTGCGTAGATTTTAAATGGTTTTAGGTTTGTTAAGTTTGTTGATTACATAATGCTTATATACCTTAGTTCAATTTAAGTTTGTTTGTTTGTATGTAGAGCACCCAATCTAATTTTTAACAATAGATTATTATGACAATCGATAAGAGTTGGATTACATTGGGAAATCGAAATTCTACTGCTTTCAAAGAAGGCCTTCTCAACTTTATAGAGATAGCAAAAAACCATGTCGATAGCCAAGGTAAAACGTTTTGCTCGTGTAGACGATGTGTTAATTCTATTCGGCATGATTTGAATACGGTTTATGCGCACATACATAGTCGTGGGTTTCTACAATCTTATCAGACATGGAATTATCATGGTGAAAGATATGCTAATGCTGACCAAGTAGAAGCCCTTTTTGATTCAAGAACACATGAACATGATACAAGAAGTCTTGAAATGTTCGATGCGATTGATGATGTTATGGCAGAGCACAATGCAAATGAAGAAAATACACATGAAGATGATGAAAGTGGTTTAGACCCGGAATTTGATGCATTGTTCAAGGAGTTGAACACCGAGTTATACCCTGGTTGTAGTTGGATGTCTTCTTTAAACTTTATCGCAAAATTGATGCATATTAAAGTAATCAACAAATGGACAAATAGTTAATTTGATCAACTTTTAGAGTTTTTAAGAGATGCATTCCCAAAAGAAAATCATATCCCGGCCTCACATTATCAAGCTAAAAAGAAGCTAAAAAAGATTGGGTTGGGATATCAATCTATCCATGCTTGCATTAATGATTGTGCTTTGTTCTGGAAAGAAAATCACGACTTGCAAAATTGTCCGGTGTGTAACGAGAGCAAATGGGTTGACAAAAATACAAAGGGAAAGAAAGTTCCAAAAAAAGTGTTACGTTACTTTCCTTTAACTTCTCGGCTTCGACGAAGGTTTAGTTCTAGATTCATGGCTAAAGATATGATATGGCATAATACAGGACGCTCAACAGAAGGTATAATGCGTCATCCGGTTGATGGGAAGGCATGGCAAGAATTTGATAAAAGATACCCTGATTTTTCCAATGAACCCAGGAATGTTCGTTTGGGTTTGGCGGCTGATGGCTTTAACCCATTTGGCAACATGAATCTGTCTTACAGTATGTGGCCAGTGGTGTTGACAACGTATAATACGCCACCTTGGCTATGTATGAAAGAGTCTTCTTTTATGTTAACTTTGTTGATTCCAGGTCCTAAATCACCTGGAAAAGACATTGATGTTTTTTTAGGCCTTTGGTGGATGAATTGAAAATGCTATGGGTTGAAGGCGTTCAAATGCTAGATGCTTCAACCAAAAGTATATTCAAGATGCGTGCGGCTCTATTGTGGACTATTAATGATTTTCCTGCTCGTAGCAGCTTGTCTGGATGGAGCGGTCAAGGTTATAAAGCATGTCCAACTTGTAACATAGACACACCTTCATGTCGTGTAACTAATAAAATAGCTTTTGTTGGTCATAGAAGATTCTTAGACCGCAAACATAAATGGAGGGAAAATTTGATGTTCAATGGGAAAAAAGAGACAACAGGTCCACCTAAACGATTGAATAATAAACAAATATTAGAACAACTCAATAGTCTACCCAATCGTGTTCCGGGAAAACATCCTAGCCATGGAGGTGTCAAAAGAAAGCATGATGCATCAGAGTTTAATTGGAACAAAAAGAGTATTTTCTTTGAGTTGGATTATTGATCTTCTCTAGAGCTAAAACACAATCTTGATGTTATGCATGTGGAGAAAAATGTATGTGAGAGTTTACATGGTACTTTACTCATGAATGAAAGATTAAAAGACACACCAAATGCTAGAAAAGACTTAGAAAATTTGGGTATTCGAAAAAATCTGTGGCCGATAAAAAATAACAACAAGGTTTACCAACCACATGCTCCTTAATCTTTCACACCTAGTGATCGAGAACGATTTTGTAAGTTTATTAGAGGAGTGAGACTACCTGAAGGTATGCAAACCAAATTCAACCGTCTTGATAGAAATGCAGATGCTGATATTCCTAAGAGACAGCTACATGTGTTTTCATCACAATGTAGACCAATTTCAAAGAAAAAAAATCATTGGACTATGTGTGGATGCAAAAAAATCATTTGAATGGTTTGTACTAAACAACTGTGATGAAATTCAAGGCCATAAATCGTAAGTTGTTTACCTTTTTTATTCATTTTTCTATAATCATCATACACTAATTTGAACTTTTTGTTACTTGTTCAGTGAATTTCTATCACAATTTCCAAATAGTGATATGAAAACAGAATTTGCTTCATGGTTTAAATATAAAACAAATACATCTTCATCTTCATATTTGTCTCCGGAATGTAAAAGCGAATTGAAGGCATTGGCACATGGTTCTTTGAACGCATATTTTTATAGTGCATGCATAGTTAATGGTGTTAGATTTGTGGTAAACAATCGTGATGTTCGACGAACTACTCAGAATAGTGGTGTTGTTACAATAGGAGAAGATGGCACTCCATATTATGGTCAACTAGAGGATATCATAGAGTTGAATTACATAGACAATCACTCGGTTGTATTATTTCGTTGTAAATGGTTCGACATGTCGGGTAAGAGATTAATTAAGAAAGACAATATCACACTTATTGACGTCAGTCGTGAATGGTATGTTGGTAATGCATGGTATGACACCAAACAATATATTTTAGCTACACAAGCTAAACAAGTGTTTTATCTCCAAGATCCTTATCGAAACTCTACCAATTGGAGAGTTGTGCAAGATGTGCATCATAGAAAACTTTGGGACCATCCAAGTATGAGTGTTGTTAATGAGATAGATATATTGCATGACACTCAATCATCTGACTATAATTTCATTGTCGATTCAGTTTGTGAAGTTGGTGAGTCAAGTGTACGAGTTAATGATGATGAGACATGTGTATTACGAGACACTCAAGATGTTCATTGTAACTTGGTTGTTGACTTAGGCTACTTGCCTATTAGCACGAGTCATGGTGAAGGTGGTGACCCCAATTAATATAGACTTGAGTGAGGATGATGAAAATTTAATTGATAGTAGTGAAGAAGATGAAGATGCATACCATTCAGATGAAGAAGAAGAACTAGATGATGATAAGGATGATGACGATGACGATAATGGTCTTGAAAACACACCTTATTGTAGTGATGATTCTGATTAAATGTATGTTTGCAATTTAGTTTTGTTGTTATTGTTAAAATTTACTCCCATGATTTAGGATGATGAAAGTGTAGTTTTGTTGTAGTTAAAATTTATAAATATATGCATATTTATATATTTACTATACTTTATTTGTGTTTGTTATGGACATGGCTACATATCATGGAGGGGATGGAAGAAATGAAGATCCTTGGAATCCAAATAGGCTTCCTAGTGGTTGTGAGTCTTGTAAGTTACTTGTTTCTATTATAGATGAATATATATTTGTTTCAATTGATAATCTCTTTTAAACTTGTTAACTTTTTAATTTCATGTATTGATGCAGCACAACCCAAAAAGAGACGATCGAAGGGCAAAAACTTAACTTTATACAAAAAATATGAAGAAAACAACAAAAGACCTTTACCTCTTGCGGTGACTACTGATGAAGATCAATATAGGTTTGTTGGAGATAACAGCTCGGATTTTATAAGGCTCATATCAAATGAGGTGGGAAAGACTGTTCCTTTTTATTATGCTAGTTGGCAAGATGTGCTTAATGAATACATTGTAATTTTTATTTATATTTAAATTTCATAACTTTTGAAATTCTTTCTATTACATTTGTTTTGCAGGAATTTTTTGATCTTCAAGCTTTGCAAGATGAAGGTTTATGGGAGGGAGTAAAGCTTGGAATCAATGCCGAGTGTGCACGAAGCTACAAAGATCGCAAACAAAAAGCAAAAAAAAACATTTTGACGCCAATGGTGGCTATGAAAACATTGAAAAGGCCAAAAATTCTCCTCTAGAGTACATGAATCAATCTGAGTAGGTTGAAGTCATTGACAAGCTGTTTAAATCTGATGCTTACATGAAAAGATCCGAGAAAAATAAAGCAAACATATCAAAACAACGATATCCAAGTTATCATGGGAGTAAATCATATTCACAAAAGCGATGGACTGAGGTTAGAAACTTACGTATTAATCAGTGTTGTAAAAATCGGCCTAGGCGGCCGCCTAGGCGCTAGGCGCCCACCTTCTGTGTAATTTTTGGCCTAGGCGGTGCTAGGCGGCCTAGGCGGGGACTAGGCGGTCTAGGCGGGGCCTAGGCGGCCTAGGCGGCCCGATCAGATTTTTATTTTTTTTTCACTTTTTTGACTTTTTTTGGCTTTTTTTGACTTTTTTATGGTAAAAAGGGACCCATTTCATGATTATTTAGACATTTCTCAATCAAAAATCTTTAATATGTCTCTGAAACATCGAATTCAAGCAGTTAACATCGAAATTTATCTCTAAACTTTGAACTCAGTGTTTAAGTTTGCACTTTAAAGTACTTTTTTTAGTATATTTAAGTATATTTTTTAAAATTATTTGAAGTATTATATTAAATTATTGATATTGATGTGTGTATATAATATATATTTGTAAAATTACATATAAAAATTCCAATCCGCCTAGCGCCGATTAATCCCGATTAATCCCTAGGCGGTACCTCGCCGCCCGACTAGCGCCTAGCGACTTTTACAACCATGGTATTAATAGACATATTAGAACGAAACTAAAACTTTTGTTATTTACAGATGGAGAAGCACGGGACCACAAGCATTGTTGATGGCTGGAAGAAGACGCATTATAAACCAGGATTAGGTTGGGCAAATGATTTGGCAGAGCAAGACTGGGTTAGTAAAAAACTTTGGTGTTTATGACTTTGTTATTGCATCTTAGGCATTTCTGGCTGGGTTAGACGTACCAGTAATTGACTTTGATTAACAAGGAGAGCCATAACTTGTCTTTGTGTGCATTTAGGCATTTTTGGAAATATTGTTTATGCTTAGTTTGAAATTTTAACCCAAACTAGGTTTAATAAGGTTAAAGTGTCAAAGTTGTGTGTTAATTGGTCAAAATAACTCAAACTAGCTTTAATGAGATTTAAGATGTCAAACTTTTGTTTTAAACGGGTCAAAATAACTTAAACAAGCTTTAATAAGGTTAAAGTGCCAAAGTTGTGAGTTAATTGGTCAAAATATGTAAAACTAGCTATAATAAGGTTAAAATGTCAAACTTTAATTTAAACGGGTCAAAATAAGGTTAGACTTGATTTAATAAGGTTAAAGTGTCAAAGTTGTGTGTTAATTGGTCAAAATAAGTCAAACTAGCTTTAATGAGGTTAAAGTGTCAAACTTTTGTTTTAAACGGGTTAAAATAACCTAGACAAGCTTTAATAAGGTTAAAGTGTCAAAGTTGTGAGTTAATTGGTCAAAATAAGAAAAACTAGCTATAATAAGGTTGTCAAAGTTTAGTTTAAACGGATCAAAATAAGGTTAGACTTGATTTAGTAAGGTTAAAGTGTCAAAGTTGTGTGTTAATTGGTCAAAATAAGTCAATCTAGCTTTAATGAGTTTAAAGTGTCAAACTTTTGTTTTAAACATGTCAAAATAACTTAAACAAGCTTTAATAAGGTTAAAGTGTCAAAGTTGTGAGTTAATTGGTCAAAATAAGTCAAACTAGCTATAATAAGGTTAAAATGTCAAACTTTAGTTTAATCGGGTAAAAATAACCTAGACTATAATAAGGTTAAGGTGTGAAAGTTGTGTGTTAAGTGGTCAAAATAAGTCAAACTAACTATAACAAGGTTAAAATGTCAAACTTTAGTTTAAACGGGTCAAAATAACTTACACTATCTATAATAAGGTTAAAGTGTGAAAGTTGTGTTTAAATGGGTCAAAATAACTTAAACTTGATTTAATAAGGTTAAAGTGTCAAATTTGTGTTTTAATTGGTAAAAATATCCCAAACCAGCTATAATAAGGTTAAAATGTCAAACTTTAGTTTAAACAGGTCAAAATAAGGTTAAAGTGTCAAAGTTGTGTTTTAAATTTGCCAAGTAAGGTTAAAATGTTCAAGTTGTGTTTAAATGGGTGAAAATAACCTAAAATGTCAAAGTTTAGTAAAAATATTTACATCTAATTAATTCTATTGTTTATTATAGCAAAGGATTCAAAACGAAGCAAGAAGGTTGGGTGACAACTCAAGTTCGGAAATTTCCGACGAATATGATGTGATGAAACACGCCTTAGGTGAAAGGCGTGGACATATTCGTGGAGTGGGTAGAGTTGTTAAAAGTGCACCTGCTGAAATGTCAAGTTCTTATTCCCCTCAATCTCAAGGATGGCAACAAAATTGGGAACAACAAATGAGAGAGCAGGTGCAACAAGAAGTCCAATCCCAAATGAACGAAAACTTCAACAAGATGCAAGCGGACTTTGCCAGACAATTTGAAGAAATGCGCCAATCATTTCAACAACAAAAAGATTCCCAAAATGAAGAAGAAGAAGAAGCAAATGAGAGTGATTAGGTTCCATGCATCTTGACAATGAATTCATGAAACTATTTCCAAGTTTGATGGTAGTATGATAATACTTTTGGATGATTTGGTTTGGATGATGTAGGATTAAATGTTTATACTTTGTGTTTGTATGATATATGTTTGAATGATGTAGGATATATGTTTGAATTATTTCCAGGTTTGTCAATTTGGGTTTTGTAAGATTTTTTAAAAAAATCTGGAAAAATATAAAATTTCAGCAGAAATTAAAATCTGGGAAAACATAAATAGCGACGACATGTCGTCGCAAAAAACCCTGCAAATTTTATCAGCTGTTCAGAAATAGCGACGACATGTCGTCGCTAAACATGATCTTCGTTTTATTTATTTCAATTTATTAAAATAAAAATAATTTATTTAAATACATTTAGCGACGACATGTCGTCGCTAAATAATTTCAAAAAAAAAAATAATATGTATTGCTAACGTAGAAAAAAGTATTTTGATTTTTTTTATTTTAAACAGTAGCGACGACCTGTCGTCGCTACAGGCTACTCTATAGAGACGACATGTATAGCGACGACATCAGTTAGCAATAGAGACGAGACTGTAGCAACGACTATTATGGCGACCATGTGTCGTCGCTATAGCTTCAAAACACCTATAGCGACGACATGTCGTCGCTAAAAGTGCCCGCGTTTTTGTAGTTTTAGGCGCCTTTTGCTGTAGTGTGGATTACACACAAATTAGAAACTTGTTTCTCGATCTTCTTCGATGTCAAAATTCAAGGTCCTAGTTGATACCTTTGTTGAACTGATCTAGTTAGAAGCTTTACTAAAAGAATGTCGGGTTGACAAAAAATAAAGATATGCTACTATACTATGGTATAACAATCTTGTTGCAACCTACCACATAGCTTAATATTTTTGTCACGCCAAAATGAAATGTTAATATAAGTTGATTTTATATTTACAAAAAGAGTTACACAAGAAAAGGTTTGTGTCCGTTGATATCTATGGGGCATCAGATTGTTGATATCTTCACAAAACCAATACTAAACATTCAACCACTTTGATAAACATTCAGTATTAGGAAGCCAGAGAGCATGAAAGGATGAAGGAAATTAACGACAAAGTTTTACCAAATTCTTGTAAAAAATGGCTTGGGGTGTAAACGAGCTGAGTCAATCTCGAGCTCGTTAAGGCCCGAGCTCGGCTCGTTTAGATAAACTAGTGCTCGAGCTCAAGCTCGGCTTGTTAAGAGCTTTATTTATTATGTTCGAGCTTGACTCGTTAGAAAATTTTTAAGCTCAAGCTCGAGCTCGGCTCGGCTCGTTTATATTTTATTTATTTAATTTATTTACTTTAGTTACTAATTTAATTATATTTATAATTATATTTATAATTATATTTTCTAAATTTAACATAAAATATTTGATTTAAATGTATTTATCATAATTTTATGTATAAAAATAATTAATTATATATATAAAAATAATTAATTATATAAATAAACACTTAATATAATAAATAAAAATTATATAAACAAAAAACTCGTCAAGGCTCGTGAGCCGGCTCGAGCTCGATATGTAAAGCTCAAGCTCGGGCTCGATAACTAAACGAGCCATAGTTTTGGGCTTGAGCTCTGGCTCGGGCACATTAAGGCTCGGCTCGTTCTAGTTTTTTTACTGATCCGATCCTGAGTATTTCACGAGATGCATTTGTTCGTTTACACCCCTAAAAATGGCAATGTATCATCATTTAACCATGAGCATGTGTAGCTAAAAAGCCTGTGATCAGAACTGGCTGTAGGGTTTTTAATTCGTGTCAGCTCAATTTGAATTTCTAATTTGTGTTAGAATATGAAGGATTTTGAAATGTCTTTGTGTTTCTAAGGGTGTGGGTGCGTTTTTTCGATTTTTTTTTTAAACCACAAGCATATAGAGAAGGGCAAGAAATTGCTTTGACTTGTATTATTTAAAAATATATAAATTGATCGACCAAAATACATGCAACTAATTATTTTTAAGATCTGTTTATCAAATATATAATACGTATATTTATTTTTCAAAAATGCTTATTTGCGCAAATGCTAAATGCGCATGTGTGTGCACAAAGGCATGCTTATATACTTTTTTTTTTTCTTTTTTATTATAAACTAGGTTATCAACATGTGTCCACATGTGTGTTACACAGGTTTAGTATAAAGTATTAAATAATAAGTAATGAAAATTTAGCAATTATAAAACGATATTTGACATACTAATAAATATTTTAAGTAATGAATAAATAATTAAAAGTTTTAATCACTATAAAAATGATATACGACCTTATGATGTATACCAATTAATATTTTTTTGAAATAACTGACACTAAAAACCTAATTTTGTCTTATATTAAAAAAATGATTTTTATAAATCAATAATTATTTAACTTTCTCTATCATTTTTATTACTTCAGTTTTTAAATGCATATTTAAAAAAAATCATTTTATAAGATAACATGTTTTTGACATAATTTTTTTTGAAAATAAAATATTTCTTTCTTTAAAAAATTTTGATTTTATAAAATTTTGATGTATTTTATAAAAAAAATTTAAGTGTATTTTATTATAAAAAGATAAATTATATATTAGTTATTAGTATTATAATTATTTAATAAAAGAAAGAATTTATTTAATAAGAGAGAGAATATATATTTATTTAATAATATAGAAAATTAAGTGTAATGATAAGAAATTGAAAAATGTCAATAGTGGTGTGAAAATGTGACATGTAGCATATAATGGTGTGAGAATGTGACATGTGACAAAAATTTAGTCTTTTATTATAGTGTATAGATTAGGAGAGATGAGATAAAATCAAAGAAACCTGAAAAAATAGGCTATTGTTTTATAAATTGATTCAGAGTAAATTGCGGTTTTGGCCCCAGTGGATTAAGTGTTTTAACTATTTCAACCCAAAATAAAATCTTTTATCAATGCAGCCCCAGTGGTTTAACCAACTTATTTGGGGTCCAAAACCGTTAGTTTTTTAAACCACAATGGCTGTATTGATAAAAGATTTTATTTTTGGTCGAAATAATTAAAACACTTAAACCACTTAGATCAAAACGGTAATTTACTCTTTTATTTATTTTAATAAAACTGTAGTACACATCTTACAAAATTCTCAATCATGGGGATAATCCAAAGTAATTTACTTACCATTAACAATCTCACAATTACAATTATATAAGTATAGTTATATAATATATGAAATTAAGAACACAATATTATCAATAGTTAATTAATCAACACATTTTATATCTTATAAATGCTCAATTTCCTACTCGCAAATATAATATAATCCCAAATATAATATGATACAAATAGTTCTCGCTAGAGGTGGACAAAAAATCAAGAACCGGAACCTGAACAGGATGAGAACCGGAACCAGTGGGTACAAGTGTCAGAGAAATCGTAACTGAAGCAGTTCCACTTTTACCCGACCAAAACCCAAACCAAAAGTATTCAAAACTCGAACCGGAACCAGTCAAGACTGGTTAAAAACCATAATTGAAACCGATTTTCCGTTTGAAACCAGAACCGGTTAAAAAACCGGTTTGCCCACCTCTAGTTCTCGCCTGCACAACCAATATCATAATTCATACACGGGCTCATTTCTTTCTTTTCTTTTCTTTTTATTTTTTTTTTCACAATACAAAACCCACTTTAATAATGAGAAAAGAGAAAGCTATCATTTACCCTAAATGAAGTGTGGGCAACACTCAATAGGGAGGCTATCATTTACCCTAAAAAGAAAAGTGTGGGCTATAAACCATGCCACAATATACTACTCTTTAAATCGTGTTACATGTGATCTTATGACAAAAGAAAAGATAATTTAATTAAGTGATCGAAAGTCAAAACTTAAACTTAATTTAATGGTTGATTAGGTAAAAGTCAAAAGTTAAAAAAAAATTGTAAAAGTCAAAAGATTGAAACTTAAGTTATTAACAATAAAAAATGGTTTTTGTTGTGTCTATTGTATAAAGCTAGCATTAGCCGAATTTATTGACAGTTTTATTAAAGTTGTAACCTTTTTAAAGTTAAAAAGTCAGTTTAGTTTTTAATATCATTTCATCACCTTGAATGAAACCTTTGTCGGTGGGTTAAAAGACGCTTTGATGAGCTGATTTTGAAATTGGTTTCACTACAACCTGGGATACATGATATGCTTTTATGAGTTGACTTGGTCTTGAACTGTTGTATTGATGTATTCTACATGTTTTCAATACAGTTTTTGAGTTTTCAACTGGTTATGTAAATTGGGCTTCATTCGGGTTTCAAACTTTGTGGGCTGGATAATCCTTTTATTAGTGATGATATATAAATCAACCCTCCAACTCCAAGAGGTGCACAAACCGGTTTTTTTGGAACTCGTTCTGATTTTGGTTAATAAAGTTAAGAACTGGTTTCGGTTATGTTTGAGCTTTTGACTAGTTTATATCGGTTTTGGCCGGTTTCGGTTCTTTTAGGGCAAAGTTGAACCTCAGTTACGATTTCTCTGAGAAACCAGAACCACTTGTACCCGTCGTTAGAAAATTATTATGTTCGAGTACGGCTCGGCTCGTTTATTTTTTAATTATTCAATTTATTAATCTTAATTACTAATTTAATGTATATTTATAAATTATACTTTCCAATTTTAACATAAAATATATTATTTAAATATATTTATCATTATTTTATATATAAAAATAATTAATTTTATAAATATAAACTTAATATAATAAATAAAATTATATAATAAAAAGTTCGTTTAGCCTCGCTAGCTGGCTTGAGTCGATATGTAACACTCGGGCTCGATAACTATACAAGCCATACTTTTGGGCTCGAGCTTGAGCTTGTTTAGGCTAGGCTCATTCGACCTATTTACCGATCTAAGAATTTTACGAGCCGGCTTGATTTGTTTACACCCTAGATAAAACCGGTTTCAGTTTCACTTCCAACCGTCATGTCTAATTTTAGAACCAGTTTTTTTTGCCCACCTAAATCCATCTTTAGTCAAAGTAGTCTTGAAATCTTCTACTCTAAAAAGCTAGTAACTAAAATAACATTTGTTAAATTATTAAGTCATCTTTAACATTTATCACATCTAACAATCTTATTCCACTATCTCTCCCCTTAAATGGTTACATTCTCTTTCATATTATATAATTTAACTAAATAGTAATATATTAGTTGTAATTTTTTATATTAAAATTCTTTTTAATTAATATAAAAATAAAAAGCTAAAGCTAGAGTTTTTGAACGAGATTTTTATACAAAAATGATTTTATTGTAAAATGGTTTTTTATTATAAAATGTTAAAAAACAATTTCGTAAAACAAAAGTTAAAAAATGATATTATAGTTTTGTTACTTGAAAATATGTATTTAATCTTAATTTTAACCATATTATATCTCCAAAAATATTTAATAAATCTTATATTTTTTTATTAGTAACAATTAAATAAATTTTTTATTCGTTCTATGTAATACATGAGATATTACCTGCTATAATAATAAACATGTAAATTGACCATGACGTGCTATTAAATAAGTAGATAGTTCTAAATTCTAGTGTTACTAAGGTTGTGCTTGTTTTTTAAAATGTAAAATGTCTACAGGCTGCATGAAGAAGACCATTTGTTTTTTAGCGTTTGCTTACTGTTAAAATAAATTGGTGGTGGTGTATGTCCAGGTGGTGGTGAGATGGTGGGGGTGGCCGACGATGGTGGTGATTGACGGTCGTGACGGACGGTGGTTGTGGTGTCCGACGGTGGTGGTGGTGGCCGACGATGGTGCTGGACGTACGGTGGTTGTGGATGGTTGGTGGTGGTGGAGGGTTGGTGGTCAATGGTGGTGGTGGGTGGTGTCTACAGACATTAGACGATCTTAAAAGTGGCAGATCAAGATCTGCACAAATAAGAGCTCGCGCAGACATTTTGATATTTTTTAATGAAACATCTTTAAAAAAACAAACAGTTTGTATGTGACAATGTCTGCATGTGATCCACGCAACGCAAACAGAAAAAAATATTCACAAAATCTCTCAAATTTAATAACTTTATCTCTGTTTATTGTCTTTCAAAGTTAAAAAACTTTTGGTGGTCCAAGTCTAAATTATCAAAACGTCACTATATGAAACAAACACCTACATTAAACCTGAATAAAAAATTATGTTTTGAATAATCAAATCAATTTTTATATGGGTTAATAATCAAATCAATCTTTGTGTGTGTGTGTCTCTATGTATGTATATGATATTGAGACCCACTATCACTATTTTACTATGCATATACACTACAAGAAAAAGAAAATTTAACGACAACAAAAGTCGTCGCAATAGCCTCCTCTTTTCGTCGTTATAGTCGCCGCTGGCAAGTCTTCCCTATTGATTCGTCGCAATTGCTCGAACTTGTCGTCGCTACTACTGTCGTCGTAACAGATTAACCTATAGCGACGACGAGTCGTCCTATAGGGCTTAATTAAAATATTATTATTATTATTATTATTATTATTATTATTATTATTTTAATTACAAAAATGATTTTTCATTTAAATTAAAAAAATAATAATAATTTAGATTAAAAAAGAATATTTAATATGAATTATATGTGTATATATATATATAATTACTATTCCTTTTTCATGAGTTTTTATAATATATATATATATATATTAATTAGTTTATAATATTTTATATACTTGAATCAATTTTTTGTTTATTATCAACCAGATTATATAATCTTTTTATAATTCTTAAAATTTCTTTACTATACAAATTACTATTTAATTTTTCTTTACACATTCATTATAATAACACTAGTTTTATAATCTTATACCTAACAGATAATATATTTAACCTTAAAATGAGCAAAAAATATTTATTGTTGACATTTTTTGGAGTAATTATATTTGAAGTTTATGATCTTGATCATACATGTTCATAAAAGCCTTTAAATACGGAAGAACAATCAAAACCAAAACTTTTATAAAATTATATAAAAAGTTAATTACGATTTTGACCTCTTTATTTTAAGTCTTTTAACATAATGGAAAAAAGACTTAGGGGCTGTTTGGTAGCATCTTAATCATTAAGTGCTGAATGATTAAGATGTCTGAATGGTTAAGAGGGTCTGAATCATTAAGTGATGAATCAATTAAGACTGTTTGGTTGAACATCTGAATGAATATGCAGGATTACTATTTTACCCTTCTAAAGCCTTTTTTTCAGTAACAATATAAATAATAAAAATAAAGTAAAAACCAAACATGATAAAATTCAAAGATACAAAGTACACAATAGTCTTTTCAAAATCCAAGAAAATATATAAAATTCAAACATAAATTAAAAGTTGACGAACATTGTCAAGCAAGGTGACTAGCAATATGGTCCCGCAAACTATTCATATATTCATTGCTTTGTGACCCCCATTCTATGTCATGAATGGAATGACCTTCACTTGGTTCTCCTTGTGGTTGTGTTTCAGCAAACATACTATTCTCGTCGTACTCCATAAACAAAAGATCATGAATGTTGCATCGTCTTATAAAATTATGGACAACAAAACAAGCAATCACTATGTCTCGTTGTATTGGAAAAGAAAAGGGAGCCATTTGTTTTAAAATTGGAAATCTTGCTTTCAAAACACCATATGAACGCTCAATAACATTCCTTAGTTGTGCATGAGCACGATTGAATTTCTCTTCCTTAGTTAACGCGCGTTGTCGTCGAAAATCAGCTAACCAATACCTCGTATTCTGATAGGGAGTCATAAATCCACGATTGAATTTCTCTTCCTTAGTTGACTGTGTGAAAAAAAAATTTTATAATAGTTATCCTAAAATATAAAAATAAATAGTATTTATAAAAAAGTAATACCTTTATCTCTAATTGCCATTCTTCTTCCGACAAGTTAAACATGTTTGTTATCGGATCATAAACATTACCAGTTTTGTTTTTAAGCTTGGTCCAAACTGAAAACTTAGCTTTTAAGTAATCATAACGGTTCTTCATTTGTTTTTTATCTGCAACGAAACCGTGTTCTGATTGTAATTTTTCTGCCACTTTCTTCCAAGAAAGTGCTTTGAGACTACCCCCTTCACGCCCATGTAGTGTCAACTCATTAACACATGATTCAAGAAACGTTTTCTCAACACCTTCTTGTTTCCAACTAATCCTACCCCTTTTTGTTGCCATTTCTTTGAACAATTCAAACAAGAAACAACAAACAATCAACTACTTGTAAACATGCACATATACAATTCAATACAATCCATATACAATTCAAACGACAAACAATCAACTACTTCTAAACATACCCATATACAATTCAATATAATCTTGTAAAGAAACCCATATACAATTCGAATGCATATCCAAAAATCTCAGTAAAATTTCACAAATGCAGGTCCAAAAATCTCAGCAAAACATACCAATAGACCTTAAAAATCTACAACAAATGCAGATCCAAAATCTCAGCAAAATCTCACAAAAAAATTCAGCAAAATCTCACAAAAATCTTACAAAATCTCAGCAAAGCAAAGCATTATAACCTAATCTCAGCAACATCTTACAAAATCTCAGCAACAAAGCAAAATCTGAGCAACATCTTACAAAATTTCAGCATCAAAGCAAAGCAAAATCCACAAAATCATAGCAAAATCAAAAAATCTCGGTGCAGGTTCGGAGAGGGAGAGAGAGACACAGAGAGAGAGTACCAGGTTCGGAGATAGAGAGCAGGTCGGAGGTTTGCTCGGTCGGAGGTGGTGCCGGTTGGAGATAGCTTATCAGTCGAAGGAGGTGCCGGTCGGAGATAGAGAACAGGACGCGTCGTTGGTTGCAGTGGTGGAGAGTAGGTCGCACCGCCGGTTGGAGGTCGGAGCCGTCGGTAGGAAGGGTGTAGATCGGCGGGGACGGTGGATGGGTGGGAGGCCGATGGGGACGCTTTTGGTGTGGACGGGAGAGAGAGGATATTAGGGCATGAGAAAATGAGAAAATGAGAAGAGTATAGATGACCCCTTGTGCAAAATTCTCATTCAGACTTGTGTTGAGGTCTGAATCATTCAGACGTTAGGGGCCATTCAGACGTGTTTTTTTCCCCAAACAAACGGTTTGAATTCAGATTCAGACCCATTCAGACCCAAACAAACACCCCCTTAAACTAGATGGGCCAAAACCCCGTTAATTGTTTAAATGACATGAGCTTCGTTATTGGAAGATTGTTTTTTAGATTAAATATATTAAAAGACTTAAACAAATTCACTTTTAAATAAATAAGAATTGAACCATTTAGATATTAGTTTCCTAGTTTAAACACAATTCTTGATACATGTAATCAATTAATAAGATACGACAACATTAATCATACATATACAGTAAATTTTATTCATAGCAATATATGATTACATTTGTAACTGCATACAACAATGCAAAAGATCAACCTACCAGGCTACCACTTACCCACTGCTCTTATTTCTAGCATGATGAACCTCACCATTAGGCACTCCTCACCGACCGGTCCCACGGCCAACATGAGGAAGGTAAATCACGTGATCCAGGGAAAATTGGGTGGCGCCGGGCTTTGAACCCTAAACCTCCATTATGTATTTCCACCCCCTTACCACTAGGCCACCATTAAAAAACCAAAAATAAAAACTTTTCTTATTTGATATAAATTAATATATAAACCTACAATGGCTTCATAATTAAAGGTATACCTTGCATAGGCCTAAGGGAAAGCATAATCGAGGGTAAATGAGTATAATTTGGTGATAAGGAAAACGAAAACCTAGTTAGGATTAAGCTCAAAAAAATCTTGAACTCCATAGCACTCAAATTTCGACCCACGCACATTCGACCTCCAAAGCCAAAAGGCAAATAGCCCATTTTGTTTTGGCATCCACCATACAAGTCATCCTTGAACCGCTCAGGGTTAAACTCATTCACATCTTCACCCCATAACTCGCGATCATGGTGCATCGCCACTACATCAATCCATATGTTTGTGCCATCTGGGATTACAGAATCTTGGTCTACTCGAGTGTCACCTCGAATTTGTCGTTGAACGTTCGGTGCCGTTGGATATAATCTCAAAACTTCATTCATCACCCAACCCATCTGTTGTCATAAAATTAAATTAGCAAAAACAAATTAATATCTTCATTAAGTTATAATTGTAATTAACATGATAAAATATTTTTTTTATGATTATTCATATATAAAAATGGCCATATTGAGCTCTCCTAAATAGACTGCTAATTAGTTAGTCTTGATTATAAGATCAACAATAACAAACTAACGAATTAAAATGTTATTATAAGATTTTGTTTGTTTTATAACATGATATGTGACATGTTTTAAATGTGCATATATATTAACTAATTGAATTCCTTTTTGGCAAGTTTTTATTGTAATGTTTATTAATATTTAGGCTGTACGTACTCCTCTATATATACACCCAAATTCGATGTAGAAGACCTCTATTATCTAATTAACCTAACGATGATTCAATAAAAAAAATGAATAGAACAAACTCAAATATTATTTCAAAAAAAAAAAAAATTAACTCTAATCCACTAACACTCATTATCCAACAAATATTATATTTTTTTTGGCAAAAACTTAATTAGTTTATTAATTATTTTTATTAATTAATAGTAATAATAATAGCAAAAGTACGAAACCCTAGCATGCATGTTAGTGATGAATGATGCAAATATATACATTACCTTCTTTAGACGAGCAACCGTGGTTGCATCAATGTCACCATCTCCAATCACTTGTTTGATTTCTTCTCTGAGCTCATGTTGCCACATGGGGTGTACCGCTAACACCAACAAGCTCCAAGTGATGGCTAAAGCCGTGGTCTCATGGCCTGCAAAAAAGAACGTTTTGCATTCATCCACGAGCTCACTTATACTCAGCTCGGACCCCTTTTGTCCCTCCACATGCTTCCCTGCAAGCAAAACCCCTAAAAGATTATTCTTTTCTTGATCATCACCACCGTTTTCAGCCATTGATCTCTTTTGATCAACGATGATGGACATCAGAAGGGCATCTATCTCTTTCCCAAGTCTTTCTGCTTCAAGATTTTGCCCCAAACACATGTACTTGCCAAAGGGTACCCCTACGTAACGTTTCGACTTGAATAGTATCTCTTGCATTGCTCTTAGTTTCTTGAAAAGAGTCTTCCCGTTCTCAAGTTCCATTCCAAAGCTTGTTTTGGCTATGATTTCACCGGCTGTGGTCATGATTTCTTGTTCGATTTCGATCTCGGGGTTTCCGTTGTTGATCATATCCGTCCATCGGTCAAGCATGCTTCTTGTTGTATCCACCATCATGCTTGACATAGCCTGTTAAATTGTACAAACATTGAAATAAGTATGATTAAAGATATACAATCCTTTAAGAACACATGCATGATATCAAATTATAAATCTTGATTCTTTAAAACCCTAAAATTAAGCTAATATGCATGATCAAGAACTGATGGAACCTTGAGGTTAGAAGGGGAGAATGCAGGAGTGATTATATGACGATGGCGAACCCAAACATCACCTTCAACCATATTTAAACCATCACCAAACATGGGTTTTCTGTCATTTTTGAAAACATTTGGTTTCCCCCAACTTTTTCCCATAACACCAGATGATATTTTCTTCAAGAATTTTGGATCAGCAATGTACAGAAAAGGCTCAGTTCCAAGCCAGTACATGAACACCTTCCCTGCAAAATCAAAACCAGTAAATTAATTAATTAATTACCCTAAAAACAAAAAAAAATGTTAATTGTCATAGTTTGTCCCCATATCACACAAAGGCACAAGTAAAATTACACGAATTTTATTCTGATTTTACTTGTTTTGTGCAAATATCGTTAAAAGTGTTGTTATTTAACTTCAAACGATAAATTTGAGCCGAGGACTCATTCGGAACAGCCTCTCTATCTCAACTGAGATAGGGGTAAGGTTTGGCTTTATTTTTTCTCTAAATCACAATGAAGAGTGGGAATATAGCGGGTATGTTTGTTTGTTTGTTAATCAATCAATTACGTACGTACCATATGCTTTTTGCCATTGAGCAAAGTATGGAAAAACACTGGCATGAATATCATTGAAAACACGATCAGTCGAAGAAGACTTCGCCGTGTTCTTCGTGTTCTTCATCTCGACGATGTTACCTAAAGGGAAGCTCGGAGGTGGCCCCGAAAACCCGTTAATGGCGAGCTTTCTGTAAGCCCGAATGGGCAAAACCCAACAAGAGTACAACACCCTCCATAACAAAAACGAAAAGAATGCAGCAAATGCAAATGCAAGAGCTTCAAGACTTTCCATTTAATTTAATTAATTTGGAAATCAAATATATATTATATTTGTGGAAATAGGAATGGGAATGGAAATGTTTTATGATGAATTGAAGATGGTGAATGGCAATGGGTATTTATAGAGAGAGATGAACGTTGTAAACGTTTAAAGTTTGACTGAGAATCTGAAATGGCCACCTGAGGAATATTGAACGTACGTGTATTTGAATAATAAATAATCTGAATCATATTTGACGGTCGTCACATTAATTATATAAAAATCTACACAATTTCCTTCCGTCCAAAAAGATTTCCTATGTTTTATATAAAAATAACAAAAAGGTAATTTATGATACCCTTTTAGAAAGTTCTTCAATTCTACTTATAAATTAGATAATTATATAGTCTAATTAATACTATACAATTATATATATATAGGAGTATGTTCACATACAAATATAGTTTTTTAGAAAAATGGTAGGAACCAATAAAGTGTTGATATGTGGCATTTTAATTAATTAATATAAAAGGGTAATATAGGCAATTTGTATTTAAATGATTTTTAAAGTTTGCATTAAAATAGGAAAGTGGGTAATCAGTTTAACGATTCAACATATTCCAAAAATTAACATTATATCACGTATTATCATAAAAAAACCGAATTCATAATCTAAGATACGAATGAAAAAAAATCGCAGGCATTAAGTTTTTGAATTGCATTTGCAAAATTCGATGGATGAGTACGTACAAATAGACGAACCGACTGAAGATATTCTATCATGTGCTAATAACACATATTAACACATAGCACAACAAACAAAAAAAATTGTTTCAGGCATATAATTATGTATATGTGCTGATAATTGCTAACATTTACTAATAACACATATTAGCACATAGGAAAACATACAAAAAAGTTTATTAATAGGTATACGATTATGTGTATGTGCTGATATATGCTAAAATGTACTAGTAGCACATATCAGCACATAGCAAAATAACCACCATTTTCGTAACTGATTCTCTCCTATTTAAATGGAGAGTGATGTCAGCAAATTATATTAAGAAATTCCTTTTATGCCCTTATTTTCATTTTAAACATTATATTAATTACTATCATGTCATTTAATCTTTTATAACCATTGATGATAACACATTAATGATCAAGATTGTTTCTCATTGTTTTTACAAAACTATCCATTTGTACAATAACCTTACTCTATATATAAATAAATAAATTTATATATATATATATATATATATATATATATATATATATAAGTAATGTACGACTATTTAGACAATTTGTTGTTTTGAAAACCATTCTGGGAACAGAAAAGGTCGGCCCAAAGTAAATCTAAAGGTTTATGTTTTTTTTTAATTAATGTAGGGTCCACTTACATTAATAAAAAAAAGAAAGAAAAAACCTAAACCTTTAAATTTACTTTAATGTGGGTCCCAAAGTAATAAGATATAGTTATTCGGTTAACACAATAAGGAAGGGTTAACATTCGAACCATCCCCTATATATATATAGGGAGACGATCAAATGTTAACCATGTTTATTGCGTTAACCGAAACTACATCTTATTACTTTGGGTTCCACACCAAAGTAAATATAAAGGTGTATGTTTTTTTTCTTTTTTAATCAATGTAGGGTCCACTTACATTAATAAAAAAAGGGGAAAAAACCTAAATCTTTAGATTTATTTTAATTTGGGCCCAAAGTAATAAAATGTAATTATTCGGCTAACGCAATAAGGAAGGGTTAACATTTGAACCATCCCCTATATGGCTATATATATATTTATATATATTTCACTTCATTATCAAGATAAAAAAGTATCTAATACAACCTGATACTCATGAGGAAACCCACTATGTGATAAAACCTATACTGATTGCTTTGAGTAGAATTTGTACCAATAACCTCGTAAGTCTAAGTTTTATGAAAGTCATGGAGTGTCGGTAAGCTACAAACTCATTGGCATTAATTATGTGTTAACATAAAACTAATAAAATTAAAATTATAGTATTGAATATTTACTTTTTAAGACAGCAAAGACACATTTATTGGAACCCTCCTTTAATTTTAAATCTGCGTTATAATCTGTACGCGTATAGCGTGATTTTAAACTATTTTGAACGGCGTGAAATGATGATTCTTAAGATGGAATTTTCAATGGTTCTTTAGGACATGACGCTTTGAGACGTATGTTTGAGCCCACCTAAGAAAGAACCCATAATTTTTTTTTTGAACGGCAATTTGGATCACTGACGGGTCTTAGACCCACCCGATCATATCCACACCCAATAGGAGGAAACCCACCATAGGTGAGAGAAAACCCCCTAGCCTAGCATGGAACCCCTATTTTGTCCATGCCAGGACTTGAACCCGTAACCTCCCCAATATTAAAGCCACAGGGCACCTCCTCTCAACCACTTGGGCTAAGGATCATTGGTAAGAACCCATAAATAGGTAAACCCTTTGATATTGTCACAACAAATATGCCCTAATTATGAATCAATGGAAATTAAAAAGGGTAACCATTGATCAACAAATCCTTGGTTTGGGTGATTTATGCTATAGACGCACGTTAACCATCAGTACATTTTATCCCGGACCAATAAAAGATTACTTGTTACCAAAAAGTTTCTAACATAGTAGTAGTCTCTTGACTTCCTTATAAAAGGTCTTGGAGTTAGAGTCTCACATAGAGTAAATATTGTTATGAGTTGACCTCGGGAATTTTCATAGTTGTAGATTTCTTTTTGGACAGGTGAGTCAGGTAACCACGTTCTGTTATTAGGACGGAATAGTGATATATTTGACAGAGTAATCCCGGTTGAACAGACATTTGCTGTTTGAAAAAAGAAAGATTACTTGTTGCTTGTTAATTGAACCCAATGTAAAACTTATGATCGATATTTATTGTGTTTTGAATTATATATTAACCATAAATCTGTTTTAGTAATTTTCGTGTGATGTACTCTTTAGATTCTTATGAGATAACTAAAAATATATAAATTTTATGCTCATAAAGTTGATTATAATTATATTCTTTAAAAATTTTAGTAAAATTAAATGACTTCAAAATTTTCTTAATAAACTATATTTTTTATGTTTTAAAGTAATTCATTATTTATTTTTGATGTTTTTAATTTTTCACGACATTAATTTCATTTTTGGCAAACTGGCATGTTGCGAGCCGAACTTTGCACAAATTGCCCTCACACAAGTTAATTAAAAATCAAGATGTTTTTATAAATGAATGACGAGCACGTAAAAAACATTTTACTATGACTCAGTTTTAAAAATTTTAAAACAAAAATATATAAAAAGTATTGCGTTGTTATATTTTAACCCAGCTTAATTATGAATGAAACTCATGCGAAAGCAAGAACTCTCGATTTTGGATAATATTTATGCGACAAATAGGCAAGAAAGAGTAAGCAGAAACATATTTATTATGCATAAAATTATGTATAATAAATAATTTGTATAGAAATAGAAATAAAAACATTCAACTGCATGTGTGAGGAAAAAATATGGTACGTGGCTAAAAGGACATAAAGAGGAAACTTTATCAATTGTGTGAATGACTTATGAGGGATATATGTACGCCGTGTTGATTAAAATCAAATCAAAAAGTTCTTACGGCTTGACAAACATGATTTTATAAAAGTATTATATGTCACGATAGAAAATTAGGTTAGAAAACTGCGTATTACATGAGGTTTAAAAAAGTTGCCGTTGACAAAGATGATTTTATAATAGTCTTATATATTAGGTTAGAAACTGTGTATTACATTATGATTGAAAAAGAAGTAAAAAGTAATTAGTTGATATTATAAAATTATTCGTGATTAGAATTATATTGTAAATTGATTAGAAAATTTTAATTATTTAGAATTTTGAATTAAAAAAAATGAGTAAATAAAAATTGAAACGAAATTTAATCTAATTGTCTAAAACAATGTAGCTAATTAGAATATAAAACAATCTTTGTTATACAATAATTATGAGTAATCAAATTTAATTTTTAAAATTGATAAATAACATCATAAATTGTAATTATTCGTAGCTAATTTCATATTAAACCATTATTTAATAATATAATAACCATTAATTAATATATTTTTATTAAATATATACAAATATATTATTTTAATAATAATATTATTTAATATCATATGTAATGAAAATAACTAAGAAGAAAATAAGAAGGAAGAGACATCATAAAATGATATGGGCTTCTCATTTAATAGAAGAGAAACATAAAACTTAATTATTATATAAGTTAAATAAAAAAAAATTATTGATCATTTAAATAGTTAATAATATAGTAGGCATCTGTAACTAAATATATATTAAATATTTTTAAGTATATATTTTTAGTCTTATTATTATTATTTAATAAAAAGGGAATAAAAAAATAGAAAATACAAATAGTGACATGTGTCGTATCATTAAATATAAAAAAAAGACAAAAAATTAATAATGAAATAAGCTTTCGTCGCAAATACCCAATTTTTGTAGTTGTGAAATAAGCTTCTAAATTAAAGATTAAAGATATATTAATGATAAAAATCAGAGTGAAACTCGTATAACTTCAAAGTTACTGAGAATAAGTGAATAAAAAGTAAATCATGTGAACACTAACTCATTTTCTAAAATATTTAGTCTCACTTGTAGTCCATCATATTTTCATCCAATAAAAGTTATAACTCACCTTTTATACTTGACTAACATCATAACTTCAAAAAAAAGAACGAAAAATGTACACACACACACTCCTAGAAATATTAAAAAAAAAAACAAATATACAATATTTGGTTTGGTTTGGTTAAAGTCGGTTAATGGCTTGACTTAACCATAACTATAACCGAATGGGTTGGTTAATGACTTAGCTTAACCGTAATCGCCGGCTAAAATTGGTTCGGTTAAAATCGGTTATGGTTTGAGGCGTTTATTAGTCAGTTTTCGGTTATGGTTATATTATGCTTACCCATAAAAGACAAACTATCAGGGCAAATGATGATGTAAAACTAGGCCGTTGTATGCTTTGACTCTACACTTTTCTAATATGACATGTTTGTTCTCTTACCGCGTTATTGAAATCTTTTCCTAACAAAGGTTTCTATAAAGAAAAAAATGAATGTTGTCCCTTAAAAATTATAAAATCATTTAACAACACTAAGGGCCTGTTTGTTTTTAAAAAAAACTTCTTGTCTCTTATGTCTGCCCTGCGTAGACACGGGCAGAGGTTAGAGAGATACAAACCGTTTGTTTTCTTGAAGACATTTCTTTAAAAAATGTCTTCCAAACCTCTTTTTCGCACAGACATGGACATCCCTCTTTTCTAGGGCTGTAAACGAACCGAACGTTCAGCGAACAGTTCGTGAACCGTTCGGCGGGAAGTTCGTTTATGTTCGTTCGTTTAATAAACAAACAAACACGAACAAGAAATTCCGTTCGTTTAGTTAAATGAACGAACATGAACAGAGGTCGTGTTCGTTCATTTGCGTTCGTGAACGTTCGGTAACATGTTCGTTTACGTTCGTTTATGTTCAGTTAAGTTCATTTGTATTTATTCATTAAATGTGTTTATTTTTAATTTTTAGTTTAATACCATAATACTTAAAGTTATATTTAGTTTAATACTTTAATATCTTAATTTATATATTTATAAATGATTATCTCCATTGCTTGAGATTAAAATTTTTTGACTTTTATTGTTTAAATAATATGTGTTCGTTAGCGTTCGTGAACCGTTCGTGAACTAGCTAAATCCTTAATGAACGAATACGAACAAGAATTTTCGTTCTGTAAGCGTTCGTGAACCGTTCGTGAACAAGTTAAAAGTTAAACGAACGAACACGAATAAGGGCTCGTTCGTGTTCGTTCGGTTCGTTTACAACCCTACTCTTTTCTCCTCTTCATGGCCTCTTCCCGTGTTTTTTTTTACCCATTTTACGTTGTTCACAAATTAGGTTTTGGAAGACCCGATCGTGAATCCTCCTCTACGGCGCCTCTTCTCCCCAATCAAGCCCTCCATCTCCGGCGGTTCCACCGGCGACTCCCACTCCGTTCTACTCCCACCGGTATCTTCTCGGCGCCTCTCCCTCTGTTCAACTCCCAAGCTTCGACCGACGACCCTGCACCATCTACTGCCGCCCAGACACATAAAAAATAGAAAATGAAATAGAAACGATGTGATCGAATGAAACTGATAGCTTACTTCTTAAGATTTGGTGGTTGGCCTGATCTGTTCATGGTGAAACTCTACAAATTGAGAAACGATGGTTCGAAATTGTTAGGAAATCGATGAGGTTTATGAAACCGGGGATGGGGTTGGGAGTTGAGTCTCAGAGTGGGTTTTTGTCAGGTTAGGATGATGATGAAAGTGAAGCAGCTTCATGGTTGGTGTTTGATGGCATGGGAGGCCCTCGGAAGCGCAAACCCGACCTCTGTTCAGGGCCTAATTTTTTTAAGGGCATAAAATTTTTTAAAATTCTTCTTATATTATATATATTTACTTATATTTAAAGATATAAAGCCGAAAAAATACAAATTTGTATATTGTTAGGGCATTTTTTTCTCAACTCGTCCCAAACACTTAAATTCTCAGGACCGTCCTGTTTGATGGTCCCAGGTTCCGTACCACCGTGGTTATGAACAATCAAAATGGTAAAGATAACGGGTTCTTGTTTAATAGAAAGGGGGTGAATATGGTTAAAAGAAATGGTTTATTTAAATTTTAATCAATTTAAGCACCTTGCAGACGTTAAAAAACAAACAGTCTGCTTCTTGCAGACTGTAGACATTGAATCCAACTCTTCTTCTGCAGATGTACGCAGATGTGGTCCGCAAGCTGCAGACATTTGACCACTGAAAAAACAAACAACAACTAATTTTGTTTGGATATTAGTTGACTAGTTGGTAAATGCCAAGAAACAACGTGGCATAACTCAGTTGACTACACATTACTATTAAATTATTAATACAGCTTGTCCGAATTAATTTATTTATTAAGGATGTTACATATTTAGTTACTTCGTCCGAATGAAATTGAGGCCTTCTACTCATAAAATAATGGAATTTGTCATTTTATTTGGTTCAAAATTCAAATTGAAAGCCTGTTTTACGTAATGCATTTGTTTATCTGAATGGAAAATTACAAATTAAATGTCATCCTATCCATTCAATTACATTAAACGATATTTGATAATAATCGTTATTATATTTTTTTTAATGGCAAACTAGTCCTCAACGAGATGTCTCTTTATAAACCAAATGAATCATCGGATCCAACAACCCACGCGTTGTGATTACAGTCCGCAACCAACTCTCCGGTATCATTATTATATGATACACATCATGACATCACAAAAAATTCATATTTAGTCTAAGTAACAAATTTTGCGGTTATCAAATATTCGATGGCATAAAAGTTCTTTATACTCTGAATAAAAAATTATTTAAGTTATATATAAATCTAGAAGTACATGAAAAATAATAATTTGATGTTCTTTTTTTTTCTTTCTTTAATGTACTTTTGGTTATAATGAATTTTGTGTGATAAAGAAACGAAAGTCTTTATATATTGTTGTATTTTCATTGTCTTGTTAACTCATATATTATATATTTTAGTGTAATTGGATGTAAAAGAATATTAAAAAGTTGGTGGTGCAGAGTACACACTCGTTTAATATTTTCTGAGCTCCAGACCAAACACGAGGGTCCCCTGCGGGGTCCTAGGGAAGAGCCCCTAGCGGGGTCCAAGGGGAAGAGCCCCTGGTGGCGGTCCAAGGGCAATGCCTCGAAACCTAAACGAATTTACTTATTTGTTATGTTCGGAATTACCTTGACCCGAGATTTGAACCGCTAACTTTACCCGTCAAAACCAACTGCCATACGGTTGGTTAGTGTTTAACAGGAAAAACGAACTCGCAAGTAGAATCAATCGAAATTCGTATTGTATATTTTCTTTTTATTGGATTATGCCAAAATCAAGTTTCTTGGACTCGAAAGGGAAGAAATATTGATTTCGGATAGTGATTTCACATACGTTTTAGATTTGAAATAATTACATATATTCCTCTATTTAAAACTCTAATTACATATATACTCAAGTTATATATTAAATTACATATATCCTATTCTTTTATAATTTTCCTTCTTTCGATAAGATGATATATGTAATTCAAAACTTTAAACAAGAGGATATATTTAATTTAAAGTGTTAGAAAATATGATGCATGATTATATTTAAATATTTTTTGTAAGTAGGGTATATATTTAATTTATGAAATTATAGAGGGATATATATAAACGCCCCTTTAAATTTTATAATTATACTCATCATATAACTATTATATAATATAATAGGCTATTACCCAGTGTGAACACACGGATTGAATATGAAATAGTAAATAATGAAAATTTAAAAATTATATCAACGATATTTTTATAAAAATTGATTAAAATTTTGTATTAATAATCACTTTAAAACATATAACGATAACTAAAATTTTTAATAAAAATAGAAATATCATTTAGCCTTCTTGATTTATAATAATTGAGTTCCCTGACCTAACTAAATTTAAAAATTTAATTAGTTAGTTTTCTATCAAAAACTAACTATTTCAACTTAAGATAATAAGGTAATATTTTTGTAATAATTAAAGTTAAATGAATGCATTAAAAAATGACAAGTGTCATTATGGTCTTAAATGTGATATGTGGCAATTGAAGATTTTTGTTTATTAGCAACTAGGTTATTAACCCGTGTATTACACGGATATATCATAAAATATTAAATAGTTCATAATAAAAACATAAGAATTATAAAACAATATTTTGGTATAGGATGATTAAAGTAAGTATAGACAGGTATCTTATGTAATAAACCAATAATTAAAAACTCTAATAATTAAAGAATTATTATATAACTTTCTTAATTTGTAACAACTGAGATTTTTAAACTATGAAGTGAAAAACCTCATATAGTATTTTTTTTTTTTGTCAAAAGTATAGTTTTCTCTATCATTTCTATAACTTTTGGTTTTTTAAAAAATCATTTTTAAAAGTTTTGTTTAAAAACATGTCATTTGTTTATAAAAATCATTTTGTTGAACATCTTGGTTTTATAGTTAATTTCATATAAAAAAAATCATCTTTTAAGAAAACTTGTTTTTTAAAAAACTTTTAATTTCCAAAAATAACAATTTTAAATATTGCTTATTTATAAGAAAATTATTATTTTTAGAAAAAGTACATATGTTATAAACTTTTTAATGTTATTTTTAATAAAAATTAAATTTAATAAAACTATTTTTAATTCTATATGAAAAGGTAAATAATATTATTAACATTATTATTATTTAATAGGAGATATAATATAATTATTTATTAAGAAAGAAAATTAAATGTTTATTTAAAGCTATTTTTAATTCTATATGAAAAAGGTAAATAATATTATTAATATTATAATTATTTAATAGGAGATATAATATAATTATTTATTACGAAAGAGAAATAATGAAATAATAATAAGATGACATTTGACAATTCTATTTTAAAAAATGACAAGTGTAAAAAATGATTTTTGTTTATTATAGTAGTAAGATAAGATAAGATAAGATAATATAAGATTTTTGTTTATATATATATATATATATATATAATGTTTGTAAAATCATCCAGTTTTTAAATCTATTACGACTGGTAAGGAGACCTGTTCGATGTCCGGTCCGGTTCTGAAAACATTGTTTATTAGAATAGTAAGATTGTTTCATATAATACGTTGAGGTTTAAGCTATGTTGTCAATATAATAAAACAAGAAATAAAAAAGGTCCCCTCTATTTGTACACCACCCCTATTATTCATACAACAACTTGCTTTTTAAAGGCCGAATAGCATTTATATTAGTCGTACAACACTGTAATGTGAGAAATCAATTAGAAAGATGTCAGCCATATACGGGTCATATAACTCATATATGAGCGTATAGATGACAGCCAGATTATGTTTCTCGTGAAAGACTGGTGTAGGTATAGTACGACTCATAAAACCCGCACTATATTAGTAACCGTTATTTTATAGAGCATCTTATGGTTTCACACGCCCACGTGAAATAAAATAAATGTGTTTATTTATTATAGAACTTAAAAGTATCCACTAATTGATTGTTTAATTCCAGATGGCATTGGCAAGCTCATTCTTCGTGTTGACCTGGTAAGAATATTAATATCCTAAAAAAAAATAAAAAATATCGACTTTTTATTTGATTAATTAACATGGTTCTTTCTTACATATGATTACAACCAACAAAGTGATCCTTGTGTTACGGCGAAGTGATACAAATATAACTTGAGCAAGTATTGGTTTAAAAAAAAATGAAGTGAAAAATCAGTTATAAACGTGAGGGTTGAACCGGCTTGTCGATTTCTTTTTTCAATTATTATTTTTGAATATTATGGGCCAACATACAATTTCTTGATATGCAACAGTGAGTGGTAGTTTAACTAATATGATCAACATCAATATAATTAGTAATGATGAGTAAAATCAACTCCTGTTAAATCACATACTATAATGATTTAATGACTAAAATTATCTATTGTTAAATGGCATAATGTTAGGGATGTTAGACACGGACACAATAACAAGACACGACATAACTTTAAAATATTTTTTGTTCACCCTTGACATGTTTTATATCTAAACATTTCAACATGTTAAGATTTCTTTATTTTCGTGTCCAATAGTTTAAAGTATATTAACATGTTAGGGCATGTTTAAAATTCATAATAAATAATATAATTGATAAAATAGGAGGTAGCCAATTACTTTATAAGATGTCTTATTCTCTATCATAGCTTTTTTACGAGTTTCTTAACAGGCCATTTATAGTGTCAACTTTTAACAATATTTCTTAAGCGAATATTTCGTTTTGGCCCGATTTAAATAGGCTATGCCCATGTTCGGAAAATAAACACGATAATTTTTCATGTAGTATTCGTATCTACATATTTCGGGTTTCGTTTCTTAATGTGTCGTGTTAGACCCATCATGTCAGCTCTACATAATATAAAGTTCTAAGCAGTAAAACATATTATTTTTAACTAACATAATATAAGCTTCTAATAAGTAATAATAACTATTTTTAAATCACAAAATATACTCTATAGGTAAATTTTACTATTATTAGATCACATAATATAAAGTTTTAATAAACAAAATAAACTATTGTAAAATAACATGAGATTTCAATCAGTTAAATCAACTATATATTGTTGAATAGGGTGAGGTTATAGTAAATATGCTTAAATTTGTTAGAAGTGTGAGGAGAATTGTATGCTATTAGATATATAATTTAATAGTTGATATCAAAGTTGTATTAAAAAATTAGTAGAAGGGTATTTTAGTTGTTATAGACACTTTTGTTAACTTTTTATCATATTCCCCCCATTTTTCTAGACGGTCATAACTTTTATATACGATATTATTTTAAAAAAAACTACACAAAAAAAGAGCATTTTTTATCTTTAAAATGAATATAATATTGTAATATAAAAAATTAAGAAAAACTATGTTTTTCTCCACCTTTTATATTTGTAATGCGTCATTGTTTCTTTTTGTTTGTTATTGTTTTTTTTGTTCATCGTTGTGTCATATCTGAACATAAAACACAACTATGGCTATATTACATAATAACCTGAATGTAAGACACAATGATTGTATATTACACAATGTTTTGAAGATAAAATACAATGATGAATATATTACATAATGACTGTTATCTAAACATAGTGTCGTTGTGTCATATATGTTGTCATCTGTGATGCACGTATTACACAATGGTTAGGTTAGGTCAAAATTTTTAGAAACAATTGTTATAAACATCACTGTGTTTTGGGTCACTATGTCTAAACATGGTGTGTATTGTGTCATATCTGTTGTCATTTGCGATGCACGTATTGCACAGTAGTTAGCTTATGTAAAAACTTTTAGAAACAATGGTTATAGACATCACTGTGTTTTGCGTCATTGTGTCTAAACATAGTGTCTATTGTGTCATATATGTTGTCATCTGTGATGCACGTATTGCACACTGTTTATCAGTAAAACTTATAAAAACACAATATACAATAATACACAATGTTGAACATAACATAATAATGATACGCAACACACAAAAATCATGTTTGTTGTGAATAATCTCATTAGTCGTTATAATCAATAGACACAAAAATCATGCATTATATACAAATTGGAAACAAATAACATATATATAACGCAACACATGCATAAAATCACAATAAGAAATAAAAAATTGATAAACGTGATACAATATAGAAATAGTCTCACTTTCAAACGTGAATTTATGCATAAGCCAGTTAATTAACTAATAAATTGGTTAATTATTTTTTGTGTTGTCCAATAAAATCTTAGATGATCACCTGTTTTTTCATCGAACTTTAGACCAAAGTTGAGGCGAGGGAAATGTGCCCATTGCGTAAATCAACAGCAAAATTTAGACGGGGTATTGGAAGATTAACAAACATACACAGTAAAAATTTCTTCCAGACACTGGCGGAGGATTAGAAGGGCCCGGGGGTGCCCCGGCCCCCCTGTTTTTTAGCTCAGAAGTGTCGGTATAATAGTATTTCGTTCAAAAATCCTTCGGTTCCCTTCGTTTTCTTCCTAAAAATCCTTCGGTCCCCTCCGTTTTCATCCTAAAAATCCTTTGGTCCCCTCCGTTTTTTTCCTAAAAATCCTTCGGCCCCCTCCGAACTTTTTTCCAAGCTCCGCCACTACTTCCAGATATACCATCTCTTAAAAATTAATCACATTTTAATCAAATAGTCAATATTACTTTTCACCTTCTCAATAACATAATCATTTTTACTTGAACCTAATCCTCGTTGAATAATATAAGATTTATTAGAAAAATCAACTATTATTACATCATATAATATAAAGTTTTAATAAGTTAAATTCATATTATTAAATTACATAATGTAAGATTTTAGTCACTAAAATCAACTATTATTACAATATATAATATAATATTTTAATATATAAAATTGACTATTGTTAAATCATATTATATGAGGTTTTAATCGGTAAATTTCGATCATAATTCACGTAATGTAATTTTAATCAGTAAAATTCACTATTATTAAATCACATTATATAAAGTTAAAATTTGTAGAATCTACTATTGTAAAATCACATAATGTAAACTTTTACTAATTAATAAAATACACTATTGTTAAATTATTTCATATAACGTTTTAATATGTAAAATCCGCTATTGTATAAAGTCTTCAGGACATACATAATTTGAAAACTACAAATATAAGATCAACCAAATATTTGTGCTTGATCCCGAATCGCGATCAAAGGATGTCGTGTGCTTGTTTTTCTTGTGCAGACTGGTTCGGAATTGATAAAGGGTGAAGAGGGTGTGATTTGATTTGGGTTTTATAGGCGTTCGAATGGGGTTCGAATTTTCAGTCGATCGGTTAAGTTAGGAAATGATTTTACGCGTGATTTTCGAATCAATCGAATTAATTGATGATTGGAATGTTTAAACGCGCTCGAATCCTTGCTATATATGCGATTGATGAGCTGGAAATCGTTGTGATCGATTGGGGACGAGTTTGGGTCGAAACTGGGTCTTGGTCGAATGGTCGGGTACCCGTTTGGCAGCCGGGTAAAGGGGATGGTGGTTTGGGTTATTTACAGCCTTGGTCCCTCAATTTCCCCCTCTGTTTCAGTTTGAAACAACCCTTTTTCCCTTCACATTTTGTGACAGTTGTGTACGAAGAATTCGGCATTAATGACGTGAGCACAGTTGGTCGTGCTTGAAATCCACGAGGATTTAGTAACTTTTGTTATTGGGGATTGATAGTATGTGAAAAATGATGAACGTGGGCGAAAACCGTGCGCAAAACGGAGTTCGTATGCTCCCGGAATCGCGAAACGAAGTTTAAATCAAATATTGGAAGAAAAACACGTCAGGCGGTACGCCTAACCCCCAACTCTCTAGTTGGGGCGATGCGCCCAGGGACTATGTCGGTTAAAAATCTTTTTAAGCGATCAGAATTCATTGGAAGCCTCAAAAACATCCATTTCGAGTTGTTCATGATCCCAGGCGAAAAATAAACATATCTACACCTCAAATCTTCAATTTAAAGCCGTTTGAAGCCGTAAATCGCACCACGGATCGTGTTTTCAAGTCCCGATCGTCGTTCTAACCGCAGGAATCCGTCAAATCAGGTAATGATCCGCTTAAAATTTCTGGTTTGATATGGATTGATTAGATCTTGATTTTGAACGTAATGAGATAGTTAGGATTGTTGATTATTGCCTAGATGATGGCTATGATTGATTATAAACGAAGAACACGAAGTTCTAACGGTTAAATCCTTGTTTTGATCCGTTGTAATGCCCGATTTTCATGAAATCATAACTATGATTATAATGGTTTAAACCATTTGATTGTAACAATGTAGGTGATTAGTTTGATTAATCTTTGAAATACAAAGGTTAAATCCAAGTGTTTCAAACTAATCATAATCATTAACATACTTATTGGAATGATTATCTGATGTTTGTGATAACAGTCAGATTGGTATGTTAAATCTGGTTATTTCACCTATTCTGATGCTACATTGTGATATTTCATGATATTTGGGTAATCAATAATAAGGATTAATCACTCCTAAGCCATTAAATCATCTAGAAACTATTTTAGTATCATAATCAACAACATTAACTATTTGATTAATCTGAGATTATTCTGATTAATCAAGAGTGTCATCAACTTTGTATTAGGAATCTGAATCAGTATAGGTTCCTACATTATCATACATTGTATGATATGACATTAAATTAATTAATTATATAATTAATATCGAGTTGATGATTTACTAAGCAATGTCTTTGACATTGAACGTTCAGAAAGATCTAATCAGTAAACTAGAACATGAATAACTTATTAAATATTAATAAATGCAGAATCATCTCTGTACTATCAGTTTGGTGATACTCTGCTACTTTTATATCATCAGGTGAGTTTCGTACAACCCCTTTTATTTTTAATCTTTTATAAACATCGGGGAAACTCTGCAAACTGTTGTCTGAACATATGATATGCATCAATGATATCTGTGTGATTTCATGTGATTTTGTGGGATTTCATGGGATTTTGCCTGTAGACTGAACTCTATCATGGAACTGAAAGTCCTCATTTTTGAACTGTATCTAGTGAACCCATGTGTGGCCGAGCAGAAAACATTGATAGTACTATTGGTTGACACCCCATTCGCTGGGAGGATTGCATCTCCCCTTGTGTGAATGTTTGTTATCTGTTTCCTGAACTTCTTAATGGTGAGATAGACATTAAGATAATGAGGCACTAAGATATGTACCGACGGGTAATATCTTGAGACAGACTAGACGTCCGAAAGGAACAAGATACAGGTCCCATGGTTATCCGGAACTGAACTTTTGAGAACGTGGTTATCATATCATATTGTTTTAAATTGAACTGTCGATCTCACCAGCTTTGTGCTGACGTTTCAAACTTAAATATTTTTGCAGGAAGACAGTGACACTCGGTGAGGCAGCACTTCAAACACTAGAAATTAAATAAGTCAGTTGTGTAATAAACTGAGTTATAAATTATGATACTGATTGTAATGACGAAACCCTGTATTATATTTATTTTAAGTTAATCTGTGTGCTTATGATATCGGTTCAAATAAGTCACCTCTCACCTCAGAGACATCACCACTATGCTTCCGCAACCGGTTCAGTGACGTCAGACCAGACACGAGGTGACGAGGGGTGGGGGTGTGACACATTTAAGTTTTACTAAAACCGTTTTCAGTCCCTCAAGTTTTATAACCAATTTAATGTTTTAAAATTTACAAATTTTTTTATTTATTTTCAATATTTAGACTTTATAAATAATTTGTATAAAACATAAAATAATTTATAAAAACCTTTTTATAATTATAATGTCTTAATTATTATTATTATTATTATTATTATTATGTATATACTTTATAAATTTAAGAATAGGTTATTTACAAAATAAAGTGATTTTATTTTATTATAACCTATTATGACTTTTAGGTTTTAAAATGATAATTCTTTTATAAAAAATAAAATTTTATAAAAGCTTAGATTATGTATCATGTTATTTATGTATATATTTTTATAACTCTAAAAATAGGTTATTTGCTAATAAAATGTTTTTATTTTATTATAACCTATTACGACTTATAAAAATTATAATTTCTTTATAAAATGAATTTATCAAGACTTTGATTATATTAATATTGCTTTATTAATAAACATTTAATTAACTACAAATTCATAAGTTAAATGTTCGAAGAGTATCTCAACTTTTATTTATTTCGAATTTGATACGATTACAAAGCTTGAATGAAAATCGAAAATCCTAGGGATTACATTGCGTAAATCAACAGCAAGATTTAGACGGGGTATTGGAAGATTAACAAATATACACAGTAAAACTTTCTTCCAGATATACCATCTCTTAAAAATTAATCACATTTTAATCAAATAGTCAATATTAGTTCTCACCTTCTCAATAACATAATCCTTTTTATTTGAACCTAATCCTCGTTGAATAATATAAGATTTATTAGAAAAATCAACTATTATTACATCATATAATATAAAGTTTTAATAAGTTAAATTCATATTATTAAATTACATAATGTAAGATTTTAGTCACTAAAATCAACTATTATTACAACATATAATATAATATTTTAATATATAAAATTGACTATTGTTAAATCATATTATATGCGGTTTTAATCAGTAAATTTCGATCATAATTCACGTAATGTAATTTTAATCAGTAAAATTCACATTATTAAATCACATTATGTAAAGTTAAAATTTGTAGAATCTACTATTGTAAAATCACATAATGTAAACTTTTACTAATTAATAAAATACACTATTGTTAAATTATTTCATATAACGTTTTAATATGTAAAATCCGCTATTGTATAAAGTCTTCAGGACATACATAATTTGAAAACAACAAATATAAGATCAACCAAATACAGAGCTAGATATAACTTTTTTGCTCAATCCAACACCAAAATTTATTTGAGTGTATATGTATATGTAATGTATATGGAGAAAAACCAAATAAAAAGAGATTTTTTACTAAAAAGAGTAAGAACTAATAAAGTTTTAACAAGTGTCATGATAATTTATATACAAAATCTTATTTTTTGTACTAAATTTTATTTTTTTTATTAAGATTCTTTTTTGTACTAGATTTTTGTTTTTGTAACGTATTCTTATTTTTGTATTGGATTTTTTTGTTTGTTCTGGATTTGTTTTTTGTACTGAATTTTGTTTTTTTTGTACTAAATTTTTTTATTATTTTTAACGTGTCACATACAGTGGCGTACCTACTTGAAGCTTCGGGGGGGCGGCCGCCCACCATGAAAATTTTTTTAGTAGTATATATATGTTAAAATCCCGATCGCCCCCCGTAAAATTTTGCAATCGCCCCCATTGAAATTTTAATTTCTAAGTGTTCATTAATAAACTAAGTTGAAAAATGCCCAACCAATAATTTAAACCCAATGTAAAATTAAATTTAGTATTAATTATAATAAGTTAAATAACCACTAAACCGGTTAAAAACTGAATAAACCGAACTCCGTCGAATATACCAATTAAAAACCGAATAAACCGATCCAAATAAACCAAATTTAACCTTATATATTATAAAGATAACAAATTTAAATCTGAATTCGTTTTAATTGGTTAATAAAAAAAAACTGAATTCAAAAAATATTTGGAACCGATAACCGAACTGAAACCGAAATTCAGATACAGTTAGGAACCGACTTTAGAATTAGGATACAGTTAGGAACTAAACCGAATTCAAAATTCGGTTTGTTTTTCGGTTACGAATACGGTTCAGTTTTCAATATTAACAGTTTTCAGCTTTTTTGAATACCCTTAATTTAATCTTCGAGTTCACTAAGGGGTCTTTTTTTGATCTGTCCTAGGCACCCTGAATTTTCAGGGCCGTCCCTGACTAGCCTATTAGATAAAATATATTATTAATTTTTATAAGCTATTAACATAATATTTGAAGTTAGATTTGTGTAATCGAATTGAATATGAGAATTTAAGCGATAGTTGTATTTGTTTTTTACAGAAAGAGTTACTTAGGAACGTCTCTTTATACGTTGTTTTGAATATATATATATATAAAGTAAAACCACGTAATGAACAACTTTAGATGTATTGTATTTTCATTATATCTTTATATATGGAATTTAGTTTAATTATTTTTTTTAAAATAACCCGACCCGATCCGCCCAACCCAACTTGAACACCAACGAACCTAAAAAATTTCCGCCCCCTATGAAAAATATTTCTGGGTCCGCCACTGGTCACATAGCAAACTCTTGTTGGTTCTTATTTTAATTTTCTTATTTAAAATCTCTTCACAATGAATCTGACCTCTGTATATCCGTATATATATGTATCAAAATATATAAAACAAAAACTTGTAGATTGTATCTATAAATTAAATACGAGACTTAAAATATATTACAACCTGTTTAAGGTTAGACCGTTTTTCGTCTTACGTCCATAACTTTTCGATTCTACTGATGAAAACAACGCAAGAATATGTCGTTTGACCAATGGAATACGATTCATTTTTATAATTACAGCTAATATTCAACGCCTTCTTTGACAAGAATTGCCAATGTCGGTATACAGAGAAATTACGTATTCATTAATTAATTCTTTTTTAATTTTGATAGTTTTCTTTTTGTGGATATAACACACTTTACCATTGGGGTGTGCAAAAGGGTTTTACCCTGTCAAACCTGTACCAGAAAACCTTTTAGCATAAAAAATGAATCAAGAACCGGCCCCTGCTAAACCAGTATCCGTTGGGCCCGTACCCGAGAATCTTTTAACATAAAAACAAAAACCAGGAACTGACCCTTTTTTTAGTGGTGAGCCTGGCAACGTAAACCCTTCAAAAAATTAAAGGTTTTTTAGTTAAATAAATTTCAAGGGTTTCTAAGTTGTACCCGATAGGTAATACCCTTACCTGACCCGTAACCGTTAAGGCAATTATCTTGGAATCGTAAACCGAACCTCATATGCATAATGAGTAGCGTACAAGGGTTTCAAGGGTCGGTTCCACAGGTTTAATGGGTAGACCCGCAAGATGCTCACCCCTACTTTAATACAAAAAAGAAAAAAACAGACACAAAATAACAATAGATTAAAATATATAAATGCATGTCATGGTCATTTTTTATGGATACAATCGTTGTGTTGGATATTATAAAGGGTCTTTTATTCTTACATTCACGCACACCATTTATACCCTTTATACGCCTCGTATAGGTTTATACGAGTCATATAAAAGAAAATTATTGGTTGTCAGAATTTGTCATGGTCAATGATTAAATTCATATACGTCTTGTATTGGGCTATACCCGTCGTATAGGTCTGTACGATAGGGTCGGTGGGGTGTTAAAATAAAAAGTTGGTGTGTAAATATTCACTCCTATTATAAATTAGTTTTATAAATTGGGTTTGAAAGACACAAAATTAGGCATGCACTAAATCCTAGCTGGTAGAGGTGATCATAATATAATCATAACCGAAAAATAACAGATAACCACACCGAACCATAACCAATTTTAACCGAAACCGACTTTAACTAACGATTATGGTTAAGCTAAGCCATTAACCAACCCATTCGGTTATGCTTATGGTTAAGCCAATATATTAAACGATTTTTGTAACAACCTAAAATTTAGCAACCTAATAATAAACGTGTGAACTTTCGGTAACCGTTTATGTCCAAAATTTATATAAACGTTCGTAAAGTAATTATGATCAAAAGGATATAAACGATAAAAATATCTGGTAAGGTATGGACACGTTATAAAGCCTATTAATAACGTCTAAAAATTTCTGTGACCGTTTGGGTTCGAAATTTTTATGAACAATCCTGAAGTAATTACGATCACATTAATATAAGCCGGATCGTTATACGATAATGTATGAACAAGATATAAGCTCGTGAATATTAAAATATATTATTTTTGACCATGCTTCGTTTTCAACGAAATTTGGGTAGAAATGTAGAGAATAATTAGTAGATTTCAACGGCATATTCGAAAGTTTTTAAAACATCAGATGCAAAAAGTTATAAGTGAAAAACAAGATTTAAGCTAAATTAATTATAATAATAATAATAATAATAATAATAATAATAAAATAATAAAATAATAATAAAATAATCAATTAAACATATGTCAAAATGTAAATACGTTGAACTTGACCATATATATATATATATATATATATATATTTTTTCTTAATGACGAAGGAAATTTACATCTATAAATAGATGTAGTTCGACGATCAAATATTCATTTCTCTTAAGTAACAAAACTCTGTCAAAATACCCTCCTAAAATCCTTGAGCGGGTACGGTAATTACTAGAATTTCGTTCAAAGATTGCTAAGCGAGCATTGGTACGAGCTACTTTGAGGTAACCACCTATTATACTCTTATTTTAAAATAATTATTTAATTAGTATGGTCGAGATATTGTTTGTTTAAAACCTCACTAATATTATGCGTGGAGGCTATTTTCGATATTTTTGTAAAACACGGAGTATGCAGAGATGCTGCCCAAATATTTTATAAAATTATATATTTATAAGACAAGGTTCTGTCCAATTTAAAACTCTAAAATAAAGTTTTATAAGCCGAAACACTGCCCAAATATTTTTAAGAAAACCGAAAAGCATAAGCCATCATGCTGTCCAATTAAAGACTCGAGTCAATACCTGAAAATATAAAGATACGTTAAGTAATCCCATTAGGGTACTGATGTTATTTGGAAATGGGCGGTTACGTAAGATAAGAATTGAGGAGCCAAAATTGTACGATAGAAGCGTAGATCAGGTGAGTTCTATGAGCCCTCTTTTACTGTTTTAATGTTTTAGGGCTGATGTGCATGCATGATAAATATCTTTAAAATGATTGTGAGTTCTTATAACCCTATTTAAAATGTTTTATCATTTTGGGCTGATATGCATGTTATAAAATTATTGTATGAAAGTGATTGCAATCTGATTATGATCAGGTAAAGTATGTTTTCAAATAAAGAATGTTTTTATATAAAGAATGTTTGAATTCTCAACTGTGGTTGAGAAGAAAATGATTTTTGAAAGACATCGACCGAGGTCGAGCAGGAAATGTGTTATGAAAGTCCCGGCTGCGGTTGGGCATAACATGCGCACTGCGGTGAAAGGAGCCGCTTATGCGTATGATGGTTTAAATGATTTAAACCATGTTATGATGTATGTTAAGAAGTCTTGTACCGGTATAAGCCGTCAATTTCGGTTGATGGTTTAAGAAGTCCTGTGAAAGAGCAGGTCTGTCGACTGTGTGTCGCCAGTTCAGTTAAAGAAATCTTAGGCATGCTTGAGTTATCAGCTGAGCGTTGATAGTGTTATAGAAATCTTATACATGTATGAGTTATCAGCTGCGGGTTGATAGTTAAAGAGTCTTGTGCTGCACGAGCCTATTGACTACGGGCGGCGGCAAAAGCTAAGGTTTTATGTACAGTAAGAAATGTATTTGTGTTATGATGACATGTATGTTATACATGTGAAATATGTTATGATCTATAATGTTTTGAGACTGTTGACTTCGGTCAACAGTGATTGCTAACGTTTTTATGTATATTGAAGATTTTATGTTTATATAAAGATTAACTTAGAACTCACCAGCGAAAGCTGACTTGTTTTAGCATGCATGTCAGGTAGAAGAGTATTGAGGAAGAATTGCAATAAGGCTCGTGGCATACCATAAGGACTACCCTAGCATAACTGGCTATGTTATAGAACTATAAAGACATGGGTTATGTGAAAATGTTTGTTTAGATTTGTATAATATTTTATATAATCACCTTAAATTCCGCTGCTGTAATAAAGTAAGTATGTTTTAAGGACTACGGGTTTTGGATGTTTGCCAACCGAGGGGACTCCCGGGATTCGGGGCGTCACAATTTTAATCAAATCAAACCCATGTTGGCGCTGTGACAGGTCGGTGAGGGCGTCTAATGACGGCGTTCACCATTTTTTTAATCCAACCTAACCAATTATTATATATTTGCTTCTTTTTTTAATATATTTATGTGTGTATGTTTTTAAGAAATTATTATGCATGTCAAGTACAGAAGGTAAGCCATAACATTTTATTTGATGAAAATATTATCGTTTACCCATTCTCAGTCACTTCAAAGTCCTATGAGTATAACTTAGATTTTCATCATTAATATATTTCTATTCCATATTTCCATATACTTATTTACAAATTTTTCAACAATTTCATTATTCACCAAATTTAACCGAAACCAAACCATAGTCGATGGTTAACCAATTGATGTTAACCGATCAATTGGTTATGGTTATAGATATAAATTTAAAATAATCCAGTATAGCGGTTTTGGTCATGAAAATAACTATAATCACAACAAACCAAACCATGCTTACCCCTACTAGATAGAAAGGGGTTTATAAAATTATCCTCATTACCATTCCATTATAAAATCATACCATGTGGTTGACGCCCTCTTAACTAAATGCATGTTTTTATATGCTTTGTAAATTCTCTTTTTAAAATATAAGTTAACCAAAAACCTTCAAAATCAATAAAAAAATATTTGGTGCTAGTGCTGGTGCTATTATATATATTTATTACATTTTCATTTTGATGTGCATGTATAAACTCATATACATTATAAATTAATATACATTAAGAAACTAACATATAATCTTTATAACTAACTCATGTATAATTTGTAAAAAAGTACTAACTATACATATGTTACTTTCTAAATACATGTGAAGTTACACACACACACACACACATATATAAAAGACAAAAATGGTACGCATGTGTAATTGTTGCTTCAATGACCTCCGGTGCCCGGCTAATGACCTGGTCCTGCTAAGATCATCACAAAGCACACCGTTAGTCTCAACACAGGAGGGGTCTGCTGTGGTCGGGATTCCGGCGTGAGAATAAGAACCGTTTGTAGGAGGAATAGAAGGTGACTGAGTACAAGAAAATAGTGAGTGTAAGAGAGTTGAGAGTGTTCTACCAATTTAGTCTCTAAGTCCTTTTATAGTGACTGAGTTCTGGCTTGGCCAGACCAGCATCTTCCTCTTCTGGACGTTATCTTCTTAGAATCCTCTCTTCAGGCGTTTATTATGGTAATGTTTCCAATTTGGTGTTAATGTTTGACTTATACCAAATTGTCTAACTCACATCATGAAGAAGTCACTTTATTCTAGCTTTGCGTGATGTTTTTGCAGGAATTTACATCAAAGAGACTAATTGTCACTTTTCATGCAAAAACACTTTACAGACCTTTCTTATTTGTATGATCACTTCCTTTACCCCCGTGGTTATATCGTTCGTTTCCTTGTGTCGCCCAAGTTTATCCGCATTGTTGGTGGTCCGGGTAAGCTTGTCCGAGTCATTTGTTATCTATGCTGAACGTTAGCTAGGATATCCCTTAGCTCGGCTAAAGGGATGTACTGACACCCGTCATCAGTAATGATATTAGAAAATCCAAAATTGTGGTTGATGTTAACAAGTTTCACGGATTTATACTCTAAAAGGGTTTACAAAGGATGGAAGTTAAACATATACATTATAAGAGCATAGTACTATAAAATATAGAAAATCAATATATATTACATTACATGTGGAATATATTTAATCAAAATATAGAAAGTATATATAGTACAAAAAAGTAAACAGCAAATATGTAGTACCTAAAAATCTAGAAAATAAAAAAATATATGACATAAAAATACAATACACATTAACATGTTAGTTTTCCTTTAAAAAAAACAATATATCAACGCTATACAAATATTAAAGAAAAAAAATTATTACTTTCGAGAAAAGTAAAATGTTTTGAGAAAATTTTATAAAAAAATTATATGAAATAGTCATAAAATACGTTGAGAAAATTAAAAAGAAAAAACCTTTTTCTCTTTTAAACTGTCATTATTTTTTGATACGTTTTAATGTCAAATGTTGATTTAAAATCATAATGTTATGATAGTTTTTTTTACTCATTATATGCATGCATATATCAGATTCTCCTCTTATCATTACCACATGCTATTTTCTTATCATCATATTTAATTCTCAATCATATTAAATAATTTTATTATTTTCTTCTATTAAATATTATAATATAAATGAGTAATAATATTATTTACTTTTTTTTCTTAACAAAATATGAAATTTTCTAAATTGTTCTTTTTAAAAAGAGTAAAATATCATTTTAGTCCATGTGATTTAGCGACTTTTGTCATTTTAGTTCAATAGTTTAAATTTTGAAATTTTGGTCATTATGGTTTTATTTTATTGACAATTTGGTCATTATGGTTTACATTTTATTGTCATTTTAGTCCAACTAAATATAAACTTTTGGACTAAAATGACAAAAATGACCAAATCACATGAACGAGAATGACATTAAAATTAAACCATAATAATCAAAATGACAAAACTTAAACTGTTGGACTAAAATGACAAAATTATGTTGCCAAATCATGAGGACCAAATCACAGAGACAAAAATGATAACAAAATGAAACCATAATGAAAGTTTTATAAACAAATTGCGTTTCCTAAAACAAAATGTATAAATAATAATTCCTTTGAAAACTAAAAGTTATAAAAAGGATAGGAAAAATTACATTTTAATCGTTTATGTTTAATGGAATTTTCAAATTGAGATATTTAACATTAATAATTATAAAAATGCACACTACCTTATATATTTGTAACGGTTATTTATTGATTGAAAAGTTACTGAAGTTTTAACATCATTTAACTTAAAGAACTTTATTGTTACAAATCAAGAACCACAAGTATAATTTGTGAAATTTTAATTGTCATTTAATTACTTAAAATACTTGTTAATACGTAATTTAATAATTTTATATCAAAATATAATTTTTTAATTGCTAAAGTCAATATTTTATGTTCAATTCTACATGAGGTAATAACCGACAAACCTACTACACACATGTACATATAGGGCTTGAAATGATTGCTAACTATACCAAATCATATAACACCTAATCCAATTTTGATTGATTGATTTAAATAATTTAATAAGAAATAAGTGATCTATATTTATTCTGAGAATAACATAATTTCAATTAAAAAAAAGAAGTTTACCAATTCTATTTTTAAAATTTTTATAACTCTTATAAACATTGGATTTTTTTTTATAAAAATTACTCTATTAAACTTATCTTTTTTATCTTTAATTCAAGTATAGACTTGTCAAGTTTTTTAAACCGGTCGTAATTACACTATTTTGAACAAGCTCTAACATTAAATATAATTAATTACACACTGGAATTTTTTCTTATCCACATTGGAATTTTTTTATAAAAATTACTCTATTAAACTTATCTTTTTTTATCTTTAATTTAAGTATAAACTTGTCAAGTTTTATAACCGGTCGTAATTACACTATTTTGAACAAGCTCTAACATTAAATATAATTAATTACATTGGTGTAATTAAATAGTGTTACCTAATAAAAGTTTACCATCTTACTTTCAAATTATTTGTCGTTACACTAATGTAAATGAGCGGTATGATTTATTATAAGTTTTCGTTATTTTTCAAAAAGTTTTTTCCTTCCATTTTGAAAACTTTTCATTTAAAAAAAATCACTTATTTTTTAAAATCTTCATAAATCTATTATACAAATGGTATTTTTCTATAAAAATTACTTCATTAAATACATTTTTTTTGGAACGGCACTTCATTAAATACATATAGTTTGATTGATGTGACGCATTCTTTTTAGTTGAAATTAGTATATTTTGATTGATGTGACAAATATGGTGTTTATCGGTTTGGTTGACTGTTTGTTCGGTTTATTCAGTTCAGTTTAATCGGTTTTCAAAAAAATTTCACTAACAATTAACCGAACCAAATTTGGGAAATGGTTAACCGAACCAAATTTGGGAAATGGTTAACCGAACCAAATTCAATTCGGATCGGTTAAAACCGAACAAACCGATTAAAAACCGAATAAGCCGGTTAAAAACCAAATAAACGGATCCGAATACACCGATTTCAACCAAATAAACTGAATTTAACATTATATATTATTAAAAAAATATAAATTAAATATGAATTCGGTTTAAACGGTTAACCGAATTCAAAAAAATTTTGAAACCGTTAACCAAATTGAAAACCGAATTTAGAATTTGATTCGGTTTTTTTCTGTTATGGATACGGTTCAGTTTTTGGTTTGTTTGTAACACCCCTATTGACAAATTCTATATAAATTACTTCAAAATACTAAAATATTCTTTTGAATTTTCTAAAAGGATTTATATGTGACAAATTCTTTTTTGTTGAAATTTAACTATTTAGTTGTTGCACAAATAATATGACTTATACATTACTCCCAATCAAGACATATATATGACTTGTATCACACTAAAAGAAATGACACCAATAGCAGTGACATATGTCGCAACTATTGTTAGGAAAAATTACAGCCAAGGTTTTGTCACTAATGATTAAAAAACACTATTAAAGAAGTCACCACTAATGATATTCGTATTGCAACTAAAAGGTCACCAGTATTTAGTATTTATATGTAGGGTTTCCAGGTCTAAGATTATTGGCAAAATAATTTCTCCACTATTATTATGACGTCATCGCTAATAGGTGCATGTTTATTTCACAGGTTTTCATTTAAAAATATGTGTTTCCTAGTCTTTAACCACCTAAAATTACAGAAATTCACAATTGCGACGTAACAATTAATATGAAACGTACAAAGCTACATAAACATCAAATCAATTGTTCAAATCTTGTTGTTCAAATCTTGTTTAGAACATACATAAACCAAACAATTCAAATGTTAAATAGCAAGCATCTATCAGCATTTGTCTCCCTCCTTAGAATCATCTTCATTGTTTCTATTTGATGGCTTGTTTAGCGCCATGAATTGTGAGAGTTGTTTTCTGAAACTCGCATTCTGAAATAAATTTTCAATTTGAACCTATAAATATAAATCATAAGTTAAACCAAAGTTGTCTAAAACTTTACCAAATCTGTCAAAGGCACAAAACCCATTTTCGTACACTTAGTTAAATCTCACCCTGGTTTTTAATTGGCTCGTTCAAACTAAAAGTTGAATGTTTAAACTATATTACGTGTCTTTGGGTATTTTGATCCATTTTAACTAAAAACCAAATAATTTAACACCTTTTAAGTTGGATAAAATCTTTATCAAGTTCAACAACATGTTATTTGGTAGTTTTACATGTTTAAATGGTGGTGTGTGCTTCTAGTAATGATAACACACAAAACTCGACACTCCATCGAATGAAGAAGGCTTACACTGAATATCTCTAGTATGCCCACGTGTCACACCCTCTGCGCCGCGTGCAAAATCTATGGCGCGGTGACGATCGATAGTTGAATCATGCACAAGTGTTGAATAAGAACAACCACAATGCATTACTAAGTTGCATAGAGTTTACACAATTGTTTAGTTACAGACATTCTATCTATCTACCAAAAAAATGACAACTACAGACCAAAAAATATTGTTTACAAAATAAGACTCAGACAAGACTTTAAACAATCAGGATTATGTGAGTTTCTAATCCACCCTAGCTTGTTTCTTCATCTTGTTCTATCTTAACTATGGTCTCCCTAGTTGTCCTTGTGAAGCTCTAAACCTGATTACCTGAAACACGTGAAAAGTAACTGTCAACTACAAAAGTAGTTGGTGAGAACAATAGGTTTAACATTTGTATATATGAATCTGCATTGAAAAACATATGTATAAAACATTGAATGAAAATGACATGGATAGTTGCAACCCAAACTAACATCAAGTAAGAATAACGTGTGCAAACAGTCGTATGACTGTCTATTAGAAAAGCCAACATATAATCAAGTCCCAAACTACGTTTGGAGTCAGAAAGCAGTCAGCAAACTCATTCAACACGAGATGTACTAATGAGTTTACTCAGAAGACAAACTCCGAGTTGACGTACACGGTCAATATGACCTATGCTAGTAAAGTTAATTAGCAGCAAATCCATATTACTGTACGCATCCAATCTGCAGTTAGTTTTTAAAACAAATTTAAAACGCTAACCGCAGCCTTGGCGTAACCAAAACGTGTCCCGCTTTCCCTTGTTGTGATCACCCAGTACTAACGTTATAAGAATAAGAATAAGATTGAATATGTGTCTTGATGTGTGTATAAGTTTGTTCACAACGATGGACACTATGCTTTTATGTTTCTAAGGTTGAATACTTTGATTGAAAACCTGTAGTTGAATACTCTTGATTAATTACCATGATTTGAAAACACTTGATTGAATACCTCCTTGAAAACCTTTGATTGAATACCACATTGAAAACCATTGATTTAATACCTTGTTTTGAAAACCCATGATTGAATATCACATTGAAAACCATTGATTTAATACCTTGTTTTGAAACCCTTGATTGAATACCACATTTAAAACCATTGATTTAATACCTTGTTTTGAAAACCCTTGATTTAATACAATGATAGCAAAACCCTTGTATAAATACAAGGTTTGTACGAAAACATTTACCAAAACATTCATTTAGAAAACACAAGTTAATGTTTAAAAAAGTTTATAAAATTTATGTCACACCCCAAATTCCCACGTGTGGGGTCAGTCCACATGGAGGTGACGTGGCTAGAATCGTAGCTCATGGTTATATACAACAACTCTATATGCATTTGCAAAATACATTGTTTGACATAAACTCAACGAAACAGTTTGATAAATAAGCAGCAGAATAATATTAAGTTTATACATGCAGCGGAAATAAAATGTCAGACACTACATTGTTTCAAAGTACATAACAAAATAAATATTATTTGTTCAAAATGTCATGAAATGAAATACACGTGACCCTATGCTTGTTCCTTAAGTGCATCCTGATTTCCATAAGCAGCTAGTTACCTGAGAATACAAGTTTAAGAAAAAGTGTCAACACAATGGTTGGTGAGTTCACAGGTTTTGATATACATAGTAATAAGAAAACATGTGTCATGCTGTTTATTAAAATGTTAGTCCCGAGCCCTAGGCTCCAAGTGTCAGTGCGTCACTACCGAACTAGACTCGTTAGTCCTTGCCTCCACTATGTCTCGTAATAACATAGCAAGATAGGTCGAAATTTCACGTGTCCCGACAGTCAGTATTGTGTCACGTGGGGTTCGTCACACCCAAATAGATCTATTCAAACTCACCTCGTTGTTTATACATTAACAGTAAGACTTTGTGAGGGCTTGTTACGATTACAACCCTTAATGTTTGTCTAATAAACCAGCATACACATAAAATGTTTGTACAGTAATAATGTTTGACTCGATGCAACAAGTATTCTCCCCCTATTTGAAAAGTTTGTAAAAGAGTAAAGAGGGGCCGTAAACTCACCTCAGTAATGATCAGAAAACAAATGAGTAAGCTCTTGCTTGAAAAGCGTGTCGGTCACCGGCTACCAATATCTTGTACCATACGTGAGTTCGTGTAAGTGACTGTGCTCGTGTTTGTGCTCAACAACCCTCGGTTGTTATGTTTGCTCATGTTGGTCCACATTGACCATCTTTGCTCTTGTTTGACCGTGTCAAGTCAACGACCCGTTGGTGAACCGTGTGTCGGTTGTGATTCGTGTAACACTCGTGATTGTGCTCGTCGTGTGCAAAACGTGCAAATCACGTTCATGGACAACTTACTATTTATAGTAAGTTTCCATTTATAGCAAGTGTGACAATTACAGTTGAGAATTACATCATTAATGGCATGAGCACATGTGGTTGTTTTAGAAATCCACATTGATTTGATGATTGTAATTATTAGAGGTTGATAGTATGCGAGAAATGGTGAACGTGGGCGAAAACCGTGCGCGAAATGGAGTTACGGATTGTCCGGAATCGCGAAATGAAGCAAAAATTAAATATTGGACAAAACAAGGGTTGGGGCGGTACGCCCCGGGCCACACGCCGAGGTGGGGCGGTACGCCCGGCGGCTCTAGAGGCGGTGGATGTGGTTTAAAGCTTGGGATTCATCCAGAATGTTATTTTTTTTCTTCATCTCGACCATACTTCATCTTCAAATGAAAATTTAGCCTCTTAACCCATTAAAACTCCATTTCAAAGCCTTCTAATCGCTTGGATCGAGCCAAGGATCGTATCCAAGCCCAGATCGTTGTTTTACAACCAGAAATCCGTTAGATTAGGTAACGGTTCATTTTAACCTTCTAGCTTGATAATGATTGATTAGATCTTATTTTTGAACGTAATGATATAGTTAGGGTTGTTGATTATTGCCTAGATGATGGCTAGGATTGATTATAAATGGAGAACATGATGCTTTAACGGGTAAATCCTTGTCTTGATCGGTTGTAATGCCCGGTTTGCATGAAATCATACCCATGATTATAATGGTTTAAACCATTTGATTATGACAATGTAGGTGATTAGTTTGATTGATCTTTGAAATGCAAGGTTAAATCCAAGTGTTTCAAACTAATCACGATCATTAACATACTCATTGGAACGATTATCTGATGTCTATGATAACAGTCAGATTAGTATGTTAAACATGGTTATTAAACCTATTCTAATGCTACATTGTGATATTTCATGATATTAGGGTAATCAATAACAAGGATTGATCATTCCTAAGCCATTAATCTGTCTAGAAACTGTTTTAGCATTATAATCAACTACAATAACTATTTGGTTAATCCGAGATTATTCTGATTAATCAAGAGTGTCATCAACCTTGTATTAGGAACTAAATTCAGTGTAGGTTCCTACATTATCATACATTGTATGATATAATACTAAATTAACCAATTAAAAACCTAAAATCGGTTTGATGACTTTCAAAGCAATGTCTTTGACATTGAACGTTCAGAAAGATCTAATCAGTGAGTTAGAACATGAATAACTTATTTATCATATACTAATGCAGACTTGCAATATTATTACCAGTCTGCGAGTGATCTTATTATCTTGAGACTTCAGGTGAGTTTCGTACAATCCCTTTTCTTTTTAATTTTTTATAAACATTGGGGTAGCACTGTGAAACTCTTCAAAACTATATGATATGTGTCATTGGCATCTATACGATTTCGTGGGATTGTGTTGTGAACCGGAACTCTATCACGAAACCTAAAAGCCATCATTACTGAACTGTGTCTAGTGAACCCTTGTGGGGCAGAACAGGGAACAATTATAGTACTATCGGCTGACAACCCATTTGCTAGGAGTTTGCAACTCCCCTAGCTGTGAATGTTTGTTACTTGTTTTACTATAACCTCTTAATGTTGTGATAGGAATTAAGACAATGAGGCATAAGAGATTACCGGTGGGTAATGTCTTCGAAGTATGTAGAATCACGTCCGAAAGGAACTAGAAACGGGTCCCATGGTGTTGTTGAACTGAATATTTTGAGAACTTGTATAACATATCATATTGTTGAACATGAACTGTATGAACTTACCAGCTTTATGCTGACATTTTTAAACTTAAAACTTTTGCAGGAAGACAGTGACCACCGGGTGAGGACGCACTTCATAAGTTTGTAATTAAATAAATGTTTTGTAATAAACCAAGTTTGTAAACTGTACTGTTAATTATAATAACGATCCTTGTAATGAATTTCTTTTAAGTTAATCTGTGTGCTATGATATCGGATCAAGTAAGTCACACCTCATCTCTGAGACGTCACCACTATGCTTCCGCAAGCTTCTCAGTGACATCATCAACAGGTGATGAGAGGTGGGGGTGTGACAGGGTGGTATCAGAGCCACATGTTATAGAGAATTAGGTTGACTTAGAGACCTAGAATATAACCATAGGCTCGAATAGTGACACAGAGAGCACCGAACATAAGTAATGAACAAACTTGTTTTGAATTAAGCCAGGATAATCAGGTGGTACAAATTCCAGTTATGAGTGGTCAGCATAATTGAAATTTGCAACACGTGTGCGTTCTAGTTTGATTTAATTCAAGCAGAACATTAATAACTATAAGGACGAATAGTGGCTTTGAGATAGGAAAAGACATCATATCATGTTCATGAGGAATATTGTTATTCAATATTTATATTATGGTACTGATTGAACTTCTTGTGTTTACAGTGATGGCTAACCAAGGAGAAAGATACATATATCAGCGGTTTCCATACGTTATTTTGGATGATACACCTAGTTCCAGTTCTGGATCGGACTCGGATCCTTCTGAGGCTTCGTCTGCAGCCTCTCAGGCGACACCTGCAGTACCACACATACCATCATCTCCTAGACCTGTTACTCCACCACCACCACCAACACAGTCAGTATCACAGGGACATCCTCAGCCTAGTGCTGAGAATCCAGCAGCTGATGGACGACATAGTACGTCCCCACAGAGAGTCCCTATATGGGACGGCTTGAGGAGGATGCGGGGTCAAGCCCGCAAAAGTACTGGACTTCCTCCTAGACATCCATTAGCACCAAGAGATGAGCCACAGGTGGTGCATGAGGTGGGGAATCATCCCACCACGCTGAGCTTCGAGCCCAGCTACAGCAGGTCTCTCAGGATCTGCAGGGGATGAGACAGGAGATGCAGCAGTGGAACGCCACTCTTGATGATACCCGTAACATGGTATTGGAGATTCTTACCTCTCACCTGACCCTATTGGATCAGGTGAACACACTAGATACCGAGACCCGAGCATATCCGGTCACTGTAGAGGAGCGTCTCCGCAGGACTTGGAGGCAGAAGATTATTGCTGCGTTTGGTAGCAGGTGGAGGTAGTGAGAGCAAGTATAGAGAGGGTGAGAGATTTGTATTTTGTGTTTAGGGCGGTTAGCTTAGAGACCAGGATGGTAGTCCTGGCTGTGATCATGCAGTTGTAGCCATGATATTTTCCTGCTTATCGTATTTTATACAATAAGTATGTTTAGGAGGTCATTTTGGGACCCTCATTGTAAAATATCATCACCAGCGTGCAGACAGTTAAGGATGGAAGGTTGGGGGATATTTTGGGTTGTCTAGACTAATCCCAGAGTGATTCTTGTCTTTTAGCAGATGTTCAAAAACGATGGTAGTGTAATAAAATGGTATTTAGTATATCTGTATGTGTAATGAATTATGTGTGTGATGTGTGAACTATGTTTTCATAATAACTTGTGTGAACTATAACCAGAACTGTCAAAACTTATATAATGAATGAATGATCCCGTAAAATACCTTGTGTGGTATACTCACGTAAAATACCTTGTGTGGTATACTCACGTAAAATACCTTGAGTGGTATACTCACGTAAAATACCTTGTGTGGTATACTCACGTAAAAATACCTTGTGTGGTATACTCACGTAAAATACCTTGTGTGGTATACTCACGTAAAATACCT